>JAQJVL010003806.1:42500-54373 GCA_035578905.1 Stictocephala bisonia | reverse complement strand
TGCCACCGGGGGCGCTGCATTGCCGCCAGGGGCGCTACGGTCGCTAGGTATTGCTGCTTGGGGCGCTGCGGTCGACGTTGGTTATAGTATATATGATGTTGATTTTATATAGTATAAAGACGCCATGTTGGATGGGGGAATTTTGGGGAGGGAATTTTCCCACGGGGTGTGAGTTGGCGCGGGCGGGAAAAGACGCCATATTGGATCCGGTCGCCATCTTTTGTATTTTACATAGTATGATGTGGGAATTTGAGGGAAATTTGAGGGTAATTTGAGGGTAATGTGTGGGAAGTGAGGGTAATGTGAGGGAAATGTGTGGGAAATGAGGGTAATGTGTGGGAAATGTGGGAAATGAGGGAAATGTGAGGGAAATGTGAGGGAAATGAGGGAAATTTTGTGGGGGAGGGGGTAGGGGGTTGGCAACACTGCGCCGCCATCTTGGATCCGGTCACGTGACCAAAAAAAGTGGGTCTATTACCCTTAGAAAATAACTACTATGATCTATCAAAAATGAAACCACGTGATGATCCTGAACATGATAGGCTGTATCGTATTCGCCCAGTGATAACTCACTTACAAAAAAAGTTTAACTCAATACCTCTAGAACCTGAGTTATCAATCGATGATCAAATTTGTGCCACAAAGATTAGGCATTTCATGAAACAATACAACCCAATGAAGCCACACAAATGGGGATTCAAAATCTTTGTCCTAAGTGGTGTTTCTGGTTTTGCCTACAACTTTGAAATTTTTTCTGGAGTAGAACCAGTAAAGTTACCTGATGAGCCCAATTTAGGTGCTTGTGCTAATGTGGTCATCAGACTTAGTAGGATAGTACCACCTGACCTTCACTATAAAATATATTTTGATAACTGGTACACCACATTACCTCTCCTTATTTATTTGGAAAACAAACAAATTCATTCTCTTGGAACAGTGAGAAAAAATCGTTTTCCTGGTCTTAAGTTTCCGGAAGAAAAACAAACTAAGAAAAAACCTCGAGGTACATCATTTGAAAATGTTGCTTCGGTAAATGGAGTGGATGTTTCAGTTGTTCAGTGGCTAGATAATAAACTAGTTACAATTGCATCAACGTTTGTGGGTTCAAACCCTATTGGACAATGCAAGCGTTTTGATAGAAAACTAAAAGCAAAAGTTGACATACCTAGGCCTAAGATTATTGAAGAATATGTGAAATTCATGGGAGGTGTCGACCTTTTAGACAGCCTACTAGCGCAACATAAAATATCCATGAAATCAAAAAAATGGTATTTTCGTATTTTTTACCACTTTGTAGATTTGACAGTGGTAAATGCATGGCTACTCTATCGCCGTGTTCATGGGAATACCATGACACAAACCAAATTCAGGGAAGACTTAGCAGTTACGTTATGCACACTGGGGAACAAAACTACACCCAAAAGAGGAAGACCATCCAGCTCATCAGTTGAAAATGAACTTGAAACCAAAAGGAAGAAAGGCCCAGCATTAAAAGCACCCCCTCAGGACGTTAGGCAGGACAACATGAGCCACTGGCCTTTGTGGACTGAAAACAGGCTGCGATGCAAACTTCCTAATTGTAAAGGATTTACTTATATCAAGTGTGAAAAGTGTGGGCTATCTTTTTGTTTAAATAAAGATAGAAATTGTTTCAAATCCTTCCATTGCAATTAGAAGACTGTTCATATAAGTACAGACATTGTATATATGTATATATTATAATATATGCCATAAAACTTATTATATTTAGTTTTTAATTAAAAATTTTTTAAATTTCTGGACATTTACTTTGTGGAAGTTTAGGTTTATAAACATTAAAATCCAATTTGAAAGACATTTAAATATAAACTATTAACACTGCAATTTGAATTATGACAACATAATGATGCATATATGCATCATACCAGTTTTCACCATTTTTTTTGGTAAGTACATAAAAAAAAATTTTAAAACATTTTTCTAGTGATATTTTATGATCAAATTAACTTAGGAAATTGTTTAGGGACATTTTGAGAAATCATGCATTTAAGGGTTAAGCCTAGATAAGCGGAAGTAGTCAATAGATAACAATACAAGTGTGAACGTCACATAAAGTGCATTTAAAGCACGTCTGAAAACTGCATTGATTTCAAAAGCATTTTACACGTGACTCGTTTTACAGTACAGACGATTTCATGGCACATAGTTGGGAGACCTTATAATTGGCTGACCGACAGAGAGGCTAGAGTGGGAAAATTTAGAATAAATGAGAATCGGAGTGTATGTTACAATTGTATGTATGTCTGTTATTTCGATGTAGGATGAATTGACAAAACTTTAGATATTTAGTCAAGCAGCTTAATTCCTATTGACGATTGCAATACAATGTATTTTGTAACTACGCAATAAATTATTTCTATTTCTATTCTATTCATTACAATACTAGAGGACACCGCTGCACGCTTCGCGTGCCATCCCCAACTCTCGCTACGCTCGATACACCTGGGTCTTCGGCCTCAGCATGTGACTTTTGACTACAAATAATAGTAGATTAACTATATAACATAAAATAATAATAAACTTATTATAAATTTTTCAATCGTTTTTATTTATTTTTTTAATATTTATTAAAATAAATACCCAATGGTACTACTTAGCCTATTTCTAACGCGTTCGTTTAGTTTGTTTTTATTTAACAGCTGAATATTCTTAGTTAGAATAATATCAAACATACAAAATAAAAATGTTTATTTATTTGCAAAACAGCTGTTATTAATTTAATAAAATCAACAAAAAGTTATTCTTATAGAAAGGAAATTTTATTCGGCTATTTGTATCCCTTGGGAATGAAATTTATAAAAATCCTTTCCTAGAGGGTCCCTTCGATACTAAAGCTAACTTTCTTTAAAATTTTGTGTAAATCCGTTTTTTAGTCTGTGAGATTTCGTGATGAATGAGTGAGTCAGTCAGTGGTATTTGGCTTATATATATGAATGAGGGACGTTTGGGCAGCACGGAAAGAAGAGACAGCAAGAAAAGGGACATGAAGTTTAGTCTAAATGCGCTCTTCAAGGGCATAACACAAATAATAATAATAATATATATATATATATCTGTAGGTACAAAATGTACAAATGATCTGATGACCAATTTCATTAAACCACATCAAACTTCCCCAGACTCCATCGACTCACAGGAAACATGAAGGGGAGGAATGAGTCCATCTACCTACCCTGATGGTGGTTCACATTTCCTCTTCATACGCACGAAATTGATGGTAACATTATTTGGTAACATAACGAAATTAAAAATTATATTTAGTTTTAAAACATTAAAACAATTAAAATACTATTTAAACAGAAGGAGTGGCCAAATCTAAGATCTTATCGGCTCAGGTCAGATTGTCGGCATGAAGGGTTACTCCTGTGCCACTCCCGTGGTGCGGAAGTTGTTAAACCGGTGGTAGAAAAAAATATAAATCTCAAGCTTCACCTTCTACTAAAGCCATCTAAATTGTTATTTGTATTTTAAATTGAATAAAGAACCAGTTAACATACGATATATAGATGATCATTTTTTTGTATTTAGGGCCAGAATATACAGGCTAATATGTTTTATTTATATAAAAAAACTCACTTATAAATTAGCTTATAATTCAATTGGGGGGGGGGGGGGTTAATTGCTTGTAAAAAACTCACTGGGAGGTTTCTCAACAAATGAAATGATATTTGTTTAGTTCCTTAGTAAAAATATATGTTTATGTATGTTCACAATACAATAAAAAATCACTGTAAGATTTGAAAAAAAAAATAACGATAGTAGATACAATTATAATAATTGAAGGATACTAATTACACCATTTAAAATCCGTAATGATACGAAATCCCAACTCTTGATTAAGAGAAATTTGTTTGAGTTATTGAAGGAAATCACTGTTTATAATTACCATGCAAATATGATTTCTTAAAGGAACCATTTTTTACATATAATTCACTTGATCAAATAATAATAATGATCACAGTTTGAGTCGTATTTAAACATATAGAAAAGTTAGATGACGTGTATCTAGAGAGGTATACTGTAATTCATCCAGTAACACTAGCGATGAGCTCTTCACGTCATAATGAACATGAGACTCATGTACTTGCAAAGCACGTAGCCCACTGAACCCCACTGCATAACAAGGGATTGACCCAGTTTCCGGTGACATATTGATTAGCAATACTGCAGTATAGACATTGCATTGATAGGTAATCCACTGTTTACCAATCACATTATAACAATAATGCTAGATACATTTTCTAAGAACTATAAGTTAACGATCTTTATAAAAGCTTATTTTTAAAATTTCGCGTAACAATTACATATAAAAGTAATATGTAAATAATTCTTTAGAACTCACCCATTCATTTTCCGAGATGTAATAAGTAGTGACCACACATTTATTGAGCTAAACTATCATGCGGTTGTCACAAGAAGTGTATGTGTTAGATTTTCCATTGCTTATTTATATAGATCGATGATAATTAATTTTGAACTGTGCATACTTTTAAATAAGAAAACTAAAAGTGCTATTTTAAAATTGCAGTTTTCTAAAATTTATTTTAAGTGAAAAATAATATTTTTATGCAATCATTGTTTATTGTTTTACAATATTAATACTGATTTATAAACTCTTGACGATTGTTTATACATGTTGGTTTGAAGCCAGTGACAACTAGTATAGTATTAAAACATAATATTACTTACTATTCGTAAAACATTTGTATAGTAATTGTTATCTATATACCTCATAATATTTGTATATCGTTAAAATTTGAACATAATAAACAACGCACTTCTTGGACCATTGTCTTTCATAATATTTCTGCAAACTTTCTCAGGTAATCAACCTCCAGCTTAAGAGTTTGCAGAGGCTGTCGGCCAATTGGTTTTAATCCCACAAGAACAATGTTATTTGTGAGTCCATATTTTTTCGTTATTTATTGACCAAACGTTGTGTATGAGGTGTCATTTTAAACGTTATCATATTGCGCATTGGGTTTAATTTAGATATTTTGCGCAAATAAGGTTTGAAAAATAGGTAAAATAAAAAACTTCAAACTAAATATTTTTTTCTTTTTTCTTCGATACTAATTAGGAATTCGCAAAGCAATTCCAATGCGCAATTTCATTCTAGATCAAGTGCAATTTGTTAGGGAAAATCCGTTATAAAATAACTGTTTAATTTGGATACGCGTGATCGTATGTACGATTCGAAAATAACGTTGTTCTTATGGAATTAAAACCAACATGGCCGACAGCCTCTGCATACTCTTAAGCACCAACCTGTGTACTAAATCTGATTTAAAAAAATCAAGTATGAATGAATTCATAATTGGAATCATTCATACTCTGCAGAAAGAATGTACTCTGAAGGTTGAGATCACGAGAAGAAGAACTGATTTCTGAGAGAGTTTATTGTGAAAACAGAGTTGCCAAAGTCTCTCTCTTGGTGTCGAGAATTTTAACATATATTAAATACAATTTTACGGGACCTATATCATTTTCAATCTACTTAAAGATTAATCTGGATAAAAAAAGGATGTTTTATTGGTACATTTGAAAAAAAACATAAAATATTTTTGTATGGATATTTAACAGTGAAGTAATAATTCTTTAATAATAATTACACATGGAAAGTTAAAGCACTCTTCAGACCTTCTGAAAAATATAACGTATGATTAAAACTATCGAGAACAGTATATATTGTTAATAACAGTAAAATATAAACCTTAGTAAGAAAAGTTTCTGTATGGATTCAAAATCATTAGCAAAACCTTAAAGTATAAAAACGACGTCTCCTTAGAAACAAAGGTAATCTTCAAGCTTGAGAAAAAGGATCAAAGATTATAATATAGCTCCATTTTTATACTATGAGTATAAATAAGGTAGAATATAAAAAGAAATTTATATAAGTATTTATACAAATTTTTAACATTAGTTAACTAGTAAATCACCATTACATTTTCATGCACTATCATTAAATTTTTAGTGCAATATAATAAAACTGCACGTATTAGACAGTACGTGTATTTTTAAACGTATATTTCATATTCGTGTTGTTTTTATGTTGTATACTCAGTTCGGTAAATTATAAATTATTACTGTACGATTAAAATTTGATTGAAATTATGTAAAAATATAAAGGCAACTTTTATTTTAAGTCCTGACAAAAAAATTTTCCAACGAACATGGACCAATGCTTAAAAGTTTCACCTATCTTGAAAGAATACAAAATAAAAGTTTCCTCTTAGTTCATTTAGATTTACCTGTTCATTACTTTATATACAACGTTACGTTCTTAACTCTTAGTTACGTTGTTTGGGTTTATATGCCAAGTTGTATTTGAATCAGGCCTCGAAAGACTGTAAAATCGTTAGGTTTTGCTTTGAAATATTTTAAGTTAGAGTATCCAAGCAGCTATACATTGCTCGTAGATACTTTTATAAAATACTAATCATATTAATGAATATAATACTGTATAAAATTAATGTATTGCGATAAGAAGCACTGCCACAAGTAATGTCTGTTCATAAATTATGTGCACTGAGTTTGAAGCCTTATAAGAATCTAAGAGGCATATGAAAACTCAAATCATACTATTGTTTTGATTGTTTAATTGTGTGTTATGAAATATAAACTTAAAAATTGTATTATAAGTTAAATAATATAAAAAAACTGGAATTTTAACTGGTTTTTACTGGACATCAAATTTACACCGTTATTATTAAAAAACCCGTTCATGTAGCATGTTTATATTTTAATATGTCTTTCATACGCATATTTCCTATAAGTTTTCAACATTTTAGAATTTTATGTTTTCAAGAAAAAATTGTCTTACCAGTTACATGAAACATTGTTTTCTTGGCTTCTAGAGGTTGTAAAATTAATTATTTAGCATTGTTGTGATTCTTATTACATATATAGCTACGATACATTATTTTCATATGTGTAAGTAATTGAATTGGTTTTATATAGATTTAAACCAATTTAAATTTATCAATTAATAGTTATTTTAAATTTATTGAAATCAATTTAAAATCACTGGGATTTACGACTTCTAGAAGCCAAGAGGATAATATTTCAAGTAATTTATAACGACTTTTTCCCTTGAAATCATAAAATTCTAAAATTTATAAAATCTATAGAAAAATTTTTTATCAACCACGTATTAAAATATAAATGCTCTACATGTACAGGTTTTTGAGTAATAACGGTGTAAATGTGATCTACAGAGAAAACTAGTTAAAATTCTGGTGCTTTTTTTCAACTTAGAAACTTAGATTAAAAAAAAAGTATTAGTACTTATAATAACACTTTAATATTCATGTGTCATAATGCGAAATAAAATGCTGAAAACAATGGTATGATTGGAGGTTTCATGGGTTTTTTTCTTAGAAAACAACCTTAAAACATAAGTGGACATAATTTCTGTGCCACAATAAATATTCCTGTTAATCTAAATACGATTACGAGGTACTTAAACATTTTAATTACATTTTATCTTTCTACTTAAGGTTCATTGATATATCCACTTTCCAATATATTTAAATTAGAAATAACAAACAAATAAATAACCCATATGACATTTTACAAGTATTCTCTTTGGTATAAAGGTCAAATAATAAAGAAAGATAACTTTAATTTACATTAAATTTTAATTTTATGGATATTGTAAGAAAAATTATCACTGGAATATTGAGTCATGGTTAGTATTTACTTGATATTTAATTTCCTTTATTCTCAAATCTATATTCAACTTAACATGTACGATTTGTGCGTGATTTGCTAACGTACATAATTTTACTATAAATTTCAATTTATGTAATAAAATCACATTTAAACGTAAATAATCAAGTAATGAGGATGACTATAAATCTGGGGTTCAAAAATAGAATTATTGATATTGCTAAATAACTTCCTGGTTCAACATTTACATATTACGAATTTGTAATATATATATTACGAATTTTGTATGGTGTCAGTTAAGGGGTGACTTGCCACTGTTATTAATTAGAGGAAATAATTTGTCACTTTTATACTTATAGATTGTTACTACTTGAATGCCATTTAGAATTGAAAGGGAGATATTGATGTTTCAGTTAAGGTTATGATAGTCAAGCGGAAGACCAAAGTTGCAACTTCACCTCGTGAACTGATGAAGTTGCCCTTGTCAATTACAGTTACTAGAGTTGAGCGAAGACCTCAGATTGTTAGACAGAATTTAATTTAACTATATTCCACGATGGCAGTCGCAGTGCAAATGTCGTGTAATATTTCAAAAGCAATAATTAAGGCTGCCTCGTATTTAAATTGGGCGTATCCTAACTCACCAACTTCCTTCTGTTGGACAGGTAGACAACCTACAGCCTCCCACAACCTCCACCCCAAAATATTTGGAATGTCCACGCCACCCCAGTCTGCAAGTCAAGGCACTGACGAGTGAAGATGTCATATTGATAGGTAAAGAAGGAGTGTGTTGTAGAAAAAGTTGTTAATCAGGGAAACCAAGTCGCTTAAATGGTAAACAATAATTTCAAATTTCTTTAGATATTTTTGGTGAAATGGGCTGTTAAAACAGTGCAAAATGTTTGCAAGGCATACTACATCGCTATAAAACCTAGGTGCCAATTCTATAGTTTTATATATAGTTAATGCATTTTCATATATTTTTTATACATAAAATTAATAAATTTTATTTCTATTTTACGTAAATGTCGAGTTTATTTTAGAAGTTTATATGTAGTGTAAATTTCTTTAAGTAACTAATAAAATACAATTTTAACACTTTAAAATTTGATTATCCTTATTTTACTACGTTTGTTTTATAATTGGTTTAATTATCTAAACCTTACAATGGTTTTTTGAAATTTGTCCCAAGAGAGAGAGTAAATGCACCTTATAAGAAAGGATGTCACTATTTGCATCCTTATTATTGAATAAAATATTTCCGTTGAATTAATTATTTAATTACAAGTGTTAAGGCTAATTTATATTAGAAGTGGAAATATTACGTCCAGTGAACTTTTAAAGTTTTATTATTCTTACACTCGGTACTAAGTTACAATTGAAGTAACTAATGCCCAATACATGTATTTTATAACTTTTATTTTAATCATGTTTGTTGTGAGGTAGAAAAATAATGATATTACTAATTAATACAGTAAATATCTGCGTTTCTCAGCAGTTCAAAGCTGCTGAAATATGGAGGGATTCTCTTTCCAAGTAAATGTGTAATTGACACCTGCGGGAGTCGTCTGACCAAGAGACGGAAGTTGGTGAGTTAGGATATTAGAAACGACCCTCAAACCATTGGTGAGTTGGAATATAGAAATTTACACCTACATACTTGAAACTGCTTGTAATATTCTATAACAAACCATGCGATGTTCAAACTTACTACTTATTGTTTTGGGTTGCTGTAATAAGTCATGTAGACATTTAAATAACTTTGAGGGAGGTTTTAACATTCCGTTACGGACACTCCCCCCCTATTTCTCTCTGTATATTATTCTTGAAACTTACAAGTTTCAGGTGGACATATTCACAAAGTGTTCTTGAAAAACTGAATGTTCCAGCAATGTAATGTGATTGTAAAAACAATATCTATTTCGTTTAGTTTCATTTATAATACAGCTTATTACGAAATTTTCAACTCAACCTATAGTACTAAGCTCCTTGATACTAGGCTCCTTGACACTAAACTCCTTGATATTAAGCTCCTTGATAGCTAGCTCATTGGTACTAGGCCCCTCGATACTAAGCTCATTGATACTAGGCTCCTTGACACTAAGCTCCTTGATATTAGGCTCATTGACACTAGGCTCCTTGACACTAGGCTCCTTGATACTAAGCTTCTTGACACTAATCTCCTTGACTCAATCTCCTTGATACTAGGCTCCTTGATACTAAGCTCCTGGATATTATGCTCCTTGATAGTAGGCTCCTTGATACTAGACTCCTTGATACTAGGCTCCTTGATACTAGGCTCCTTGACACTAATGTACTTGATACTGGGCTTCTTGATACTTGGCTGCTTGACACTAAGCTCCTTGATACTAAGTTCCTTGATACTAGGCTCCTTGATAATAGGCTCCTTGATACTAGACTCATTGATACTAGACTCATTGATACTAGACTCATTGATACTAGGCTCCTTGGAACTTTTGCTCCATAACACTTGACTCTTTGATAACACTAAGTTCCTTGACACTCATCTCCTTGATACTAGGCTCCTTGATATTCAAGCGTTTCGTGGTGCTGAGTGAATCTGTGACTCGCAGTGTTGGCAAGAGCTCACTGCGTTTAGCAATCTGTGACAATGAAACAGCAATAAAAACTATAATGTAAGTGACAATATAAACAATATGAAAATCTATGACCATAACATGGTTACTTGCTAACAAATTCACATATTTAAACAAGTTGGTTATTAGAGAGATGTAGATAAAGAACTAAAATGTGACATCAAAGACGTTTAGGTGTTGCTATGGTTACGGCTGGCTTATATCGTCACGTCATCGGTCTTAGGATTTTGAACCTCCTCGTAGTTCCAGCACTTGGATTTTAACTCATTAAAATGTATCTTTGATATGATTTATTTTAGTCCCATGTATATGTCATTGTTTTTACCCAGCCAATGCTTCTTTAGCTTCACTTCATTCTCAAAAAAAATTTAATTTTTAGGCCTTGGATAATTTACACTAGTAATAATTGGCCTTAGGATTGTTGCATATACTTAAAACATATGAATTTGGTATTTAGGATTGTGTCCACCTTACAATTCCTTATTGCTGGTTACGGTCATGGATCGGAAATATTTTGAATATATCAGATATATTAATGACTGGATTATAAGAACACTTAAGTAATTAAATAGTTTCTGATAGGAAAATTAGATATTTCTTCTTTTCATTTAATAACGCGAGTGTTTTTTATTACTTGAGAAATATTCGCAAATTTATTTAAAGTTATCTAGGTAGGGCATGGTGAGTGTAAAAAATTGCCTCTAAATTATGAACCAACCTTTTAAAGAATATAAAATGTATATGTATGATATAAATAATATACTGTTTAATACATCATATTTAACAAAATATTAAAACAGCTTTAAAAAAATAATACCTGAAATCTGAAGAATTATGGAATAATTCAGTAATTCGTTGAAGACTATGAGAAAATTTTTGAGTTTCATAACATTAGATTCACAAAACTTACTTAAATTTATATTCGATACAGGTTAATTTACTAATCTAAATATATTGAGATTTTTACATGACAGTTTCAACTGTGGAAAATAATATCATAAACTAATTAAGGCATATATTTACCAAGAAAAGAAAAAAAGCGTGTTGGCAAGCAAATTTTACTGTGATGTAATTAATAATTTTTGATAAACACAAATTTCTTTAAAAGCGATTACTTGTAATAGAAAACACTAGATATAAACGCACAAACAAGAGTGTGCTGGACTGTTGTGAAGAACAAATTTGTAAGAGTGAATTATACATACTCGTCCAAAATGATATTTCTTTGCTGTCAAAACTGTTGCCTTCAGAGGTCTCCATCTGCCAGACTGGATTATCGTGGCAATCTAACAGCTGACGCATGCCCACCTCCTCTCCTCCCAACACACTTTTGAACAAGGCTTACCAACTGTAACAATACAAAAACTGATCATTTTAGTTTTATTATTAATATACATATTTTTACGGTTATTTGAATCAGTTGGTACATATTACTGGGGTAATAATCAAATTATTTATGAATATATATGTATATTTCTGTGAAAGGAAATACATGTGCCACCATAAGATAATATACCATTATAAAATAAAATTAACTTTGATATA
>JAQJVL010003806.1:0-37500 GCA_035578905.1 Stictocephala bisonia | reverse complement strand
TCTTTGAATAAATATATAAATAAGAAAGTTTATTCTATATATAGGCATATAAAACTAGTATTTTATTGGATTTTTGTGTTATACCTAAAAACAATTTGTAAGGAGTTTCCATAGGTATAGGGTTTTAGACAAACTTTTAAATATCAATATAATTCTAAGAGTTGCTCTGTGAATGATACTTTGTTGTTCGAATTGCTCCTTTTGTGTTGAACAAAAGAAAACATATTGAGTAGAAACAACATTAATATTTTAGAGTTTCCTTCAAGTAATATAAAAATAAGCTTTAGATTTTGATTGAGAAATATGAATTTAATAACAGTATAATATGTTATAGATAAACAACTATTCCCGTTGCGCTATAGGATTTGTATTTTAAACGAGTAAAACTCATCTATTCACTTTGGTCAAAAATAGAAATACAAATTAATTATAAGCCCTTAAATTAATACGTCCCAGAAAGTATTAACTGCAAGAAATGTATATTTGTAGTGACAAAATTAAAGACATTTTTTATAATTAATTATCATAGACTTATTTATAGATCATAGAAGTATTTATGCATTTGTATTAGTTCAAGGTTAAAAGCAATTAAATAGCAACGTTTAGGAAAGAGTACATCATTATAGAAAATTCGTAATTTTGTCTTAGTATGATTCATCCATCATGAACCGAGTATTATCTGTTAAAGACTGCTAAAATATTTGAAGGGAAATTATATTAGAAATAACTAATGCATATTTAACAATATTTTGAATGTAAAACATATTTATTTAAAAAAAGTAATATCAAATGAAGCAATATCAAGTTAGAAATGTTGTCGTTTAACATTTTATTGGTGTCATTAACAAAGAAGACAGCGTGGCAAGTATGATGTGAATGGAATTGTCATTACTAGCAATATAATGGTTCTTTGAGAATATAAGTAAAATAATAAAAACACAGAATGTTGGTAAAACAGCTGTAATGACGACATAAACAGTGCAATGAAGAAGTTAACAGTGGTGAGTATTGACAAAAATAAAAGCCAACTTCAGTTCATTGTCCGCCATTCCCATTCTAGTCTTTCTTTTCTTAAATGGACTGTTCACTGAACATTATTTTGAATTTCCATTTAACGTTCTTAAACTTATCAAACAAGAAAATAAATAAATTTTAGTAATAAAAGTGATTAGGTAGTAATTTTGTTGATTTGTAAATGTAAACTTAGTCTTTATCCTTCAGAGTATCAAACGTCTGGGGCGGAATTATATTTTGTTAACCATTTAAGATAAAGCAATAACAATTTAAACACGTAATATAATTATAACTTACAAACAAAATATAGTTTTGGAAGCAAATATCAATTTATCTATCATACTGAGAAGGGCTCACAAGGAAGTAATTACATAACATGAATGAAAATACAAAATTAAAACCAAACACAAATAACAATAAAGAGTTTATATTAAATTAAAATTATAAATTCAGTAAAAATATTTTTGGCGTTTGCTGAACCATAATATGCTTTGTTAGACACATCTTAAATAACTTTTAAATGAATTTTTTTAATCACCAATAGGTTATAGTTATCATTCTATTATTGTGGAGAAAGAACTTTTATTTTGATGAATAATTACAAATAAAAGTGAATGATTAAAAACGTTTCAATATATTTCACAGCGAATAATTCAAGACAATTTTCAGGAAGTGACTTGATAATCCTTGAGCATCTTAGTTGTCTAAATAAAACAGTCTAAATAAAAAAGTTCTATATTTTGCTGTTGTAACCCATAGAGTGAAACGAATTCTAAGGCAATTTTCAATTTGCTTTATTTATTACTACTAACGCCACTTTATGTAGGATGATATCTTATGGTCAAATGAAACATTAGGTTCTCAAAGTAAAGATCTTTAATTTGAAATACGGCTTGACCCATTTTCTCAAAGAAATTTCTCTGACATCACGGGGACCATCACCCTGATGTGGTAAACTATTGAGATTTCCTTTATACAGGGTTGGGCAAAAATCTGAAACATATTTATTAATTTCAAAACCATTGTAAGAAATGCAATGAAAATTTGCAGTTATGTACACGTCCTTATACTAAACATTTAGACTTTTTTAGCCAGGTGATGGCCCATGAAGGAAGTCTTAAATATTTTAAATATAAACCTACCTCGAGTTATACCTCATTTTAAAGGTCTTTGTTTGTAAAACACAGGAGTCTAAACCTGAGCTCAAAATGACGACCCAGTCATAAAATACAGCCACTCAAAAAGAATGTAATGTCAGGGTTGGACAAAAGTCTGGAATGTATTTATTAATTTTAAAACTATTAAAAGAAAAGTAATGAAACGTTTTAGTTATGTACATGTCCATATACCAAACACACGTACATATTTTACTTGTTTTTTCCATATCCAGTGGATGCCCTTGAAGGAAGTCTTAAACATTTTAAATGTCTTTGTTTATAAAACACAAAAATGCAAACCTGAGGTCAAAAGGATGACCCAGTCAGAAAATATAGCCTCTCAAAGAATATAATGTTATATAACTAACACTGCTGAAGACAAAGGCAAGATAATTATTAACTATTGCTGCGTAGAGCTATAATTTATGTAACTGAATATGAGAAATTAAATTTTACAAAAAATAAGTGACAAATTATTATAATAATATTCTTAAAGTATTTTTAGGTAAACCTAATATTAAAAGGGTTTTTACTAAATTTGTCTTATTATTATCTTAGCTAAATAGCATATCTATTTTTATAACGCAGTCGTTTGTTACGATTGTTAACAATCAACAATATGCTCAGCAACAGGGACTTGAAACTGTTAAATAAATAGCCGTATAATTTAGAAGAATTAGTAATATGACATTAAATTCTTTGAATCGCTGTATTTTGTGAATCCTTTTAACCTCAGGTTTCCACTTTTGTATTGTACAAGCAATGACCTTTAAAATGAGGTATAACTGTAGGTAGGCTTACATTTAACATTTTTAAGACTTCCTTCGAGCAAAAAACAAGTAAAATATATCCATGTGTTTGGTATAGGGACATGCACATAACTAAAAAGCTTTATTAATTTTCTTTTGATAGTTTTAAAATTAATAAATACATTCCAGACTCTTGCCCAACCTTGACATTAAATTATTTGAGTGGCTGTATTTTCTGACTGGGTCATCTTTTGATCTCAGGTTTGGACTCTTGTGTTTTACAAGCAAAGACCTTTAAAATGAGGCATAACTCGAGATAGGCTTACTTTTAATATGTTTAAGACTTCCTTCATGGGCCATCACCTGGCTATGTGAAAAACAAGTAAAATATGTCTAAATGTTTGTACATAACTACAAAGTTTCATTACATTTCTTTCAATGGTTTTGAAATTAATAAATATGTTCAATCTCCCTAACATTTTGTCCCCAAGCAGCTGGGTTACAACACTGCGCCACCAGTACCGACTAATTAACACATATTTAAAGAAAAATTTTAGCATCGTAACAACATTATTCAAGGCTAAGATAATTTTTATCCTAAGATAATTTTTATCCTAAGATAATTTTTATTCTAAGATAATTTTTATCCTAAGATAATTTTTCATAATGTAAGTCAGTATCAGAGGACGAAAAAACTTTGTTTTCCTTAAAAATTTTGCATTAATTAGCGGATAGTATTCCAGTAGTCGCCATTGTAATGATACAAAGTAATTAACCGACCGTCATGAGTTACTCGACCGTGAAAAGTGTTAAATATGGAAGTCCTGTTATTTGAAACCAGAGTAGTTTACTTTGTAAGTCCCTCAGGTGGGATCTATGTAATAATGTACTTTGGAATGTTGGTCTTATTTAACTTAATAAATGTTTTTTGAATATTGTTTTTCAACTATACAGGGTATCCCGAAAGTAAAGTGCCAAAGTTCGGGAAATGGTTACATAGGTAAAAAAAAAAAACAGGAAAACCTAGAATAATTGTTTTTCCAAACACGCTTCATTTACCAGATATCCACCATTTTGTTTTTTTTTCAAAAAAGAATTTTTATCTCCGAGTTAGCACAACCGATTTTTATGAAACTTGATACGCATGTTCAAATAATAAAGAACTACATAAGGAAAAAAAATCAACTTGATCCAATATAATATTTCAAAATGTTTAAACGGAAATTGCGGAAAAACGGCAAAAATACTAAAAACATACTTTTTTTATATAATTTTATTACCAATATGCCAATATTAAAATAGTTAGAATCGAACAAAAAATAACCAAGACACATTGCATTGACATTGTGTTGAGAGGCAGCAAAAAAGCCATTTGTTTTTAGCTTTTTTACTGTCTCTCAACAGAAATCAATTTGTCTTTGATTATTTTTGGTCCGATTCTAAATTTTTTGACTTTGACAGATTGTTAATAAAATCATCCAAAAACACTGTGTTCTAAGTATTTTTTTCAGTTTTCTGGTAAGCATTTAAAATGGCCGCCATTTTGAAATATTAGATTCGATCAAGTTGATTTTTTCCTTTAAATAGGTCTTTATTATCTCAAAATGCGTAACGTGTTTCGTAAAAATCAGTTGAATTAAAAAACAAAAATCTTTTGTGAAAAAAACATAATGGCGTATATTTGGTAAACGAAGCATTTTTGGAAAATAATTTATTCAAGATTTTCTCTTTATTTTGACCTATGTAACCATTTCCCGAAGTTTGGCAATTTACTTTCGGGACATTCTGTATATATTGAGGAATTAAATAATTTATATACAAATTAAAAATGTATATCAAGATTTTTCTTCATAAAACACAAGAGTCCGTAAAATCAGATCGCAAAATAATCTGTAACAAATTATATCAAACTAATTATAAAATATCTCTACTGTCCTAACTGAAAATGAATGATTATATAGTTAATTTAAACGAATAAATTTAAAAATTTAAATATTTTTCATTTGAAATTCTTCTAACCAACTGAATCGGGAAATAAATTAAATCCACAAAGCTGACAAATATTTGGGCCCACAAAGATATTTCCACATTGGGAAGTCGAAAAACTGTTACATTTAATTAAATACGCCCATTTTAATTTTGGCGTTGGTGGGCAATTCCATCTGGGGTTTTCAGTAGGCGCACCAAACACTGGATTAATTGCTAAGCTGAAATTATTAATTACTTGGGTCATTTTCTCGGTTTGTGATAGTCAAAAACTCGAAAGGCGTTTATAATATGTGCTGAAACATAAACCATAACGGAGTTTATAAAGCTTGTAATAATTTTAGTGGTGCCTTCATGTAAAAAGAAAATATTGTCTTAAGTATTTTATAAAGTACAGAACATACTATATGTTGTTAAAAAAATCATATATAGTTGTTCAAATGTTTCTAAATAGGTAATAATTGTATTTTATTATTTAATACCTTATTTTTTGTTATTTGATTACAACTAAGAGCAAATAATAAAAAAAATGTATTTTAACTAGGTTATGTTTTTGCACAACCACAACTACTGTAAGAATTATAGTTATCTGTATAAGTATCCTAGTCCTATTACATTTTTGGTGTGTAATATCATTTGTATTATGAAATATAAACATTTTATTACATTTAAATGTATGGATATATTCAGTTTATAATAATTCGTAGTAATGAAAGATTCAAGTTTCAAAAAGAAAAGATAAACATTATATTAATTTTTTTGATATATATAAAAAGAATAGGACTCATAGCTAACCAACTCTATATCGAGAATTAGGGTTGTCAGTACTTAACAGTTTAAAAATAAAACATCTATAAAAAAACCATAGTGTGTGTTAAAAAGTAATACTTTACTGCCAGCTTATTCAACGTGACGTACAATAAAAATAAATCTGTACACCAATTAAATAAGTGGTTCCAAAGAATTGGCACAAACTTTCCTATATATTAAAGACTAAGAAAATCTAAACTTTGAAAATTACTAATTTACTTGCCAAATATGTTTTTTTGCCATAACTAAAAAATTAGTCAAGTTAGAGACATGACGTTTTTACTGAGGCATTTTAAATTGTAATTCACATCTTTTCTGAAAATTCATTAAAAATCTGTAAAGCCGGTTTTGAAAAAAAATCCATATTTGTATGTTTTTTGGCCATAAAAATAAAAAGAAAACTAAAAAATTTCAAAAAAGTGAAAAAATAGTCTGGAGATATTGGCTAAATACACATTCATACCAAATTTAATAAAAATCGATCCATCCATTTGGTCTCCAGGGAGCATACATACAGACAGACACACAGACTGTCCGTACGTGCCACCAAAATGGTTTTTCGAAAAATACTTGTTTGGGTTCAACGGACCCTAAAATGGATTTTTAGACCAACTTAAAACGTAAAATAATTTTTTTTGACGATCAAAATACTTTTTCTATGATAACGCATATGGGAGAAAGTAAAAAACAAACAGTATCTTGTCAAAGTGTAAACGAAACCCACCATATTGGTGTTAATTAAAAATACTAATAGCTTTCTGAAACTAAGTACTTAATACTAGGCACTATAAAGTATGGTCATAGTTTAAAGTAGGTGTTTAAACTAGGTGTTCTAGTAGCCGGGACCGAAGCGCTTAACACTATGCGTTTACGAAAAATTGTCTAGAGACTCGAAGATTATTTTTTTTAGTTTTTCCAAACCAGAGACATAGACCGTCTATTTACACATTGCAGATTGGAAAAAATAAAAGGTGTACATGGTGTAAAATATTTTTACAAATAAAGAATAATAGAATAGAATAATAATTTATTTCCTGCAAAAACATACTACAGATACAGTTTCAATTTAACATATATATACAGGAATTTCTAACCATCGCTGCCAGTAAAGATGGTTAGTACATCAAAAATGTCTCTTTTACATCACTTTCTAGTGAGTCAGGCTCAATCAATGTTCATTTCATTCACACACGAGCGGCGTATCTGTGGCGATTGATATACTTAATATTTAACCGAACAACATGACGTAATATAATTAAATCTGAACAAATCTTAGTATCAGTAATAAATAATCACAATAACAAGCATTTATTAATCTAACAAAAACATACAACTGAAATAACTTTTAAAAAGCTACTGTAAAATATTTGTAAGGGTTTCAATATTGTCAAAAGTGAATAACCATTGTTTAATCCTTTTTGAAAAGTATTTACTAACATTACATTTCCTAAGATCAGTTGGTAACTGATTATATACTTTCGGTCCAACAAAGAGGAAACAGTTTTTAAAACAAGTTCTAACAATCTTTGGCTGTCTGACATTATTCAATGCATTCCCTCTAGTGTTGTAGTAGCTTTGAAAATTTTCTCTGTTACCACTTCGTATATAAAATTCTTTCAGGACTTTGTAAATAAAAAGATGCCTAAGCGGTAATATTTGTAATTGTTGGAAAAGTGGGAAGGAAGGATGGTGCTTATTTTTTCCAAGAATAATACGTACGAAATATTTCTGAGTTTTTACTATTGGTTCGAGGGTTGATTTGTTTGCACCTCCCCAGAATGTAATACCATATTGCAGTCGAGAGTGGATAAGGGCAAAGTATAGTGATGTCATTAACTGTACATTACAAAATCGTTTGAGATAATAAAACTTTCTTATATTGTATCGCAATGTGTGGTTAAGTTGATCTATTTGTTTTTTCCAGTTTAATTTACCGTCTAGTACTATTCCCAAATATTTTATATCATCTATACTTTCAATGTGTGGACAATCACATCTGGTGTTTGTGCAATTTATTTTGTGATAAATTGGGTGTCTCTCTAAGTTGTGACCTCTAAAAGAAAAATGTATGTACTTTGTTTTATCAACATTAATTATCATTCCATTATTGCTACACCAGTTTCTCAGTAATCTTAAGTCTGTATTTATTTTATTCTCAATACGGTCCCATTCTGAGTCCATAAATAAAATTGCCAAATCATCAGCAAACGCACTAAGTTTTCCCTCAAAAGGAATGCTCAGAAGATCATTTATAAAGATCAAGAAAAGGGTCGCAGCCAAAACGGATCCCTGAGGAACACCCTGCTCTATTTTCCTTGTGTTGCTTATTTCATTATTGATTTTGATTCGTTGCATTCAATTCCGTAAATAACTTACAAACCAGTCAAGAGCAACGCCTCTGACCCCCGCATACTCCAGTTTTGTTAGTAGCACATCATGGTTTACGAGATCAAAAGCTTTGGAAAAGTCTACAAAGATACCAGTAGCCTTTAATTGATTATTCATAGCATTGTATATTCCTTTTGTAAATATAGCAAGTGCATCCTCTGTACTCTTTCCGGTTGTGAATCCAAATTGAGCTACATCAAAGAAATTGTTATTATTTAAGAAGCTCAAAAGTCTAACCCTCATAACCTTCTCAAATATTTTGGAGAAATATTTGAGAAGGTTACAACTAACCCACCCATATAAATATGACAAATATATAAATAACATACTAACATAAATAAGTGTAGGTTTAATTCAACGAGTAGCTATTAAAAACAAAAAAGTATTTATTTACAAACAATGTCATTTGAAAATGTTTTACATTCCATAAATAATTGTATACTTCCACTGCCACACTCCATCTTTAGATAATTGAATTACCAATCTGTGATCAAAATAGATTCTAAAATGCCAATCAACCTTCGACTACATGTCACACTGTTAGTTCCCTTCCCTCCCTGTCCCCCATTTCCACCCATCATCCTCGGCCTAAACAATCACCCGGTCTGACAGCTCTATCTGAAACCACTTAATACCAACTCTCTCTGACAGATCTGTACAGATTCGCACAAACACTTATCTCTGAAAAAATAACGCGTTCAATAACAATGCATTATTGGCTTCTATATCTTTATCACTTTGAGCTCACCGTTATCCTCTTTAAGTTTATGTCTTCTGATAATTACAATTCTACCACTCTGTTCCATAGGAGCGAAAATAGGGTAGGTAATAAATGTCCCCATAGTCAAAAATATTCCCATGACCAATAATTAGGAAAAAAGCGAACTTTCTTATGTATGTCATGTAGCCAAACAAAATTGAATAAACAAGCGGAAAAATTGATACAAATGTTCAAAGTAACACATTTTAATTTCAATATTTTTCAGACGAACTACTATGTATATTAAAAATACTAGGAGACACCCCTGCACGCTTCGCGTGCCAACCCCATCGTCACGCGCTACGCTTGTTGAGAAAAGCTCGGCCTGCGGCCTTGCCTAGGAACTAACTGCCTTTGGGCTTTGTGGAACTCGGCCTGCGGCCTCGTGGTTTTTATAGACATGGCCAATAAATATGCCTATTACCAATAAATATCTTCACAACCAAGTATTTACGTACCAATGTATTACCAAGTGAAAATATTGTGAGTATGCAAAGCGTGTAAGGTTGACCACTAGTAGGTTAATAATCTGTTATTGGACACATCACTAAGTTTAAAAAGTTCCTAGATGTTGTACTCAGGATACCAACATAGTTTAACGTCCTGGGAGATCCCGAAACATTTGTTTAGAGAGTCAAATGTTGTCTCTTGACAACATTTTATGTATGATGAAGACGGTAAATGACAAACAAATACACGATCCTTATTCAGAAGTAGATTGCATGGTTTTACCACCAACACCCATGAAAATGTAATACATAAATAAACGAATAACATGGAAAAATGTATTGTAAAAGGGAGTGTCAGAAGTATGACTATTTAAAGATTACAAGGCAAAGAATGCAATAATACAATTCAATTTGTTGAAGCCACGTAAGGATAAAATACAGAACAATAATTTAACTAATAATTATCTTACACAAATAAGTTTGAATACATTACAAAAAACCACGTTACGTTGTTGAACACTTTATAATAGTGGTTTAGTGTCCATACTTCACATGTTTAGGTTGTCTCTAGTAAATAGAAATGGAACTGTGAATTTTAAACCAAATCTAAAATGTCAGAATCGGTCATTAAAATAATCACCACTTTTAGATTGTAGATAGTACTCAATAAATTATAATTTACATCTTGAAGCACCTAAATTCAATAATTTTAATATGAATTAGCCAGTAATAAAATTCTTATAAAATACTAGACAAGATTAATCATCTGAAAATTTAGAAATTTCAAAATGTAATAAAGGTCCCAAGTGAAAAGTGTCACGAACAATACGTACCTTTGGAGTGTTAACAACAATTCATAATTAAGGGTAAGATCGAGTGAATACGTCTGCCTCGTAATGATGTACGGTGGATAACCCCCCCCCCCCCAACATCACATCTCACAGCTTTGTGTCAAATTAAAACCATTTATCAACAGTAAGCCCGACCTTTCATAATTCCCCACACTCATCAACCACCCTCATTAGCAATGATGTCTCACGGTGGATTAAAATGTACAAATTTACTGATTGTGTGAGTTGAAAAATGTTAACAGTGTCACATTGCCGTTATATGAAATGGCAATACATTGCCACTATATGGTTATGTCTAAAAATCAATTAAGGTGTATTATTAATTCATGTTAATAAACCTTATCATAAAATAAGTGAGATTACTAGCGTAAATGAAAGATTAAATTAACAAAACAAAATAGACTGAAGGAGTTAAGGAGAAAATAAACTACAACCCACATGAAGTTAAATAATTATATTACAAGATCTTGGTTAGCATTGTTTTAGTTGGTAGTTTGAAGGCCGAAGTTAAGCTGAGGGCAATGTATTGATGAGGTTTTGTCAAAATTGTCTTGAGGGATCACAACTCTATTATTCGACCTATCAGCTTAGTTTATAACAAGAGATGACCTGAGGTCAGAGATCAGTTTGTAACAAGAACAAAACAGTTTTGGTCATAAATAGAGGGATAGTAATATAATATGTGTATATTATACTTATGTAGTACAATTTTTGTGTACTAAAATAAAATTGTCATTTACAATCATGTTAATACATTCTAACAAATAAGTTAGCAAATAAATCTCGTTTTTACTACATATGAAAATATCTAAAGGCTTTTTGATTTACTAAAATAAATATTTTAAGTTTATAAAAAAACTATAGAAAAAGTAGGACCTTTTCCGTTAATGCACAGCCACTACTTTGGTTAGGTTATGTTTGGTTAACGTAACTTACGGTTACTGTAGTGAATTAACGGGAAAAATCAAAGAAGTAGTTTGATGCTAGTTTGACTAGTTAACGTGTAACATAGTAAAAACAGTAATACCAATTAAAACATTTATAAGCAATAAAACAAATTTAAAATGGTAAACAGAATCTTGACCATTAAATTTTTACGGTAAAACTTAATAACATAGCAAAAAATAACCCAGTATAAAATTAACAATATGTAATAATAAGCTTTCTTAACAGTTAACATTTAAAAAAATATAGTGATACGGAGAATTATCTTTACAACTTAGAGATATAATTCTAGATGGGTGGTTAAAAAGTTATGGGCAGTTGTCATATGCTAAAGTAAAATATTATATCTACCATAATTTACAAATTATTGGGTGTATGATCATCAGAATGGTCCAAGAGACATCGTAAATTCGTGTGTGTGAGGCAGATGACAGAGTGGTTTGCTTTTCCTGAAACGAGTAATATAAGTGATTCATTCTTTGGCAACTGTATGTGAAAAATATATTTATTTTTTTATTTATTTATTCGTAAGACGCCGATCGTCAAGATATGGGCGAATATGGATTTCGAATGAGTGTGATGAGTGTAGATGAGCGAATGTAGTCATTGTTACAAACTAAGGCCGACTATTCCTTAGAAAGGGTCATTAATTAATAGCCCAATGACAAATGAACAGCCGGTGGTTATCAGCTGATCCTTCTCAAAATGTATTGACTCTGATTGGGTTCGAACTGACAACCTTTAGCACATGAAGCTGGGATTGAACCAACTACGCTACCGACCAATACTCTTTACGTCATAATGTACTATGCATTGTGCGTATTAACAATTCAGGAATACAATATAGGATGCAATAGATTGATTTTTATAGCTGCAGGTGTATGAATAGGAAGGGAAGGTCATCCATATAATGCTGACAGAGGCATTCTTATAATGACAAGGAAGTTGAGGTTCATTATTTAAAGGTAAGTTTACAAAGCTTATGTAAGTACTTGAACATTTAAATTAAAAAAAATATTAATTTTTCAATACGAAAAATTAGCCTATGAGAAATGTAATTATTTTCCACTGAGAGTATAACAATTATAAAAATTCCACCAAATGAAAAAATCTAAAATATACTACAAACTATACCTGTATGACATTATATTGATGTATTATATACACTCTAAAGAATATAATGATGATCTTTATCCTCTATAAATCCTATAATATTATAAAAAATGTTTTTTAAAAATAATTTGAAATTCCATTCCTCTGAGAATATTGAAAATGAGTTTTTTAATTGATATCAGTTGGTAAACAAGGGAACAGCCTCGTTGCGTTAAAATTGAATTCTTATTAAATCTGAGATTGGACACAGTCTTTACTATCTCCACTGAGATGGTAAAATATATTGTATTGTTTAA
Organism: Stictocephala bisonia; assembly: GCA_035578905.1. Taxonomy (NCBI): domain Eukaryota; kingdom Metazoa; phylum Arthropoda; class Insecta; order Hemiptera; family Membracidae; genus Stictocephala; species Stictocephala bisonia. Next base: position 24,982 of record JAQJVL010003806.1, on the reverse strand, counting down.
CTATTTCTCTATTTAGTATTAGTTAAACTGTGGTAATTAAATATATTTTTTGTACCTTGTATTAACATAGTTGCCCTCTCAATTAGCATAATATGCTAGAGAGATATATTTAGTAAGCTGCATGATATTCTGTATAGATGTAAAGGAAAAATAAATCAATGATAAATTTAACTAATAATCTTATCATTATATGAAGTCTTAGTAATTACTACTGTAATAGTAACTTGTTAGTAACTAATTAGTACTACAGTCAAGAATTAGTAAATTAATAATAACGACCTGAAAATGACGTATTCATGAATTTTCCTTCATATACAAAACCAAAGGCATTTTTAAGAATAATATCTTTTCATAGTTATTTTGTGACTTATTATCACTTTAATGCATAATTATCATTTTAAAACCATTAACTATAAACTATTTAACAGGATAAACTAATAGCTTTCATGTGATAAGTAGATTTAGTTACAATATTTATTAGAATGATCAAAACAGCTGATATCAACCGAGTGACGTTACAGTCTCGCCCTAATATCTACCGTCTGGTCTGGTTACCGTGAATAGACCAACGAACCACACGAAGTACACCTGTTTTGATGAGAAAGCTTTTGTTTATGCCCACACTTGTGCCATACTTTCAAAATATTTCTTTTATTCGACCAGATTATTCTGGTTCTTTATCCTGTAGCCCTGAGGTAGATTTTCCAATCATTATGTCCATACTGATCGGAGTAACTAGTGACCAATCATTATGGATGGAGCGATTCGTAAAACTCTCATAAATATAAAATTTTTGTCTGTCTTAAAAAAATTAAAAAAAACTAATATGATTAAATCAATTGAAAATATCCCCCACGCCGGCGATGTAGCTGATTTGATTACACAAACGTAGTTAACACACAGATAAGACATTTGTTAGTTTACCTAAAAAGTTTTACAGACGTATCTTAACAGACCAGTTATCTTAAACTGGCCAAAAAATATATGCAATCTTGTAAGATGCAAATAAAATCCACTGCAAAATTTTAATACATTATTTTTATGTACAGCAATATTACACGATCTCTGTAATGTGAAAATATTGAACAGTCATTCTGTCACAGTACTGGTGCGACTAACTATGGCAAAAACGTTTACCACAGTGAAATGTACATAAAAACCATAGGACACACATATTTTTAAAGGTGATTTACATTGCAATGCTAAGCACCTAAGTAAAGTTCACCTAAACTTAAAAGTTTTATTCAATTTATGACATATTATTTTCTATTAACAACACGTGTTATATCCTACACACATTGAAAGATTATGAATATGTATTTTCCATTCTTTATTTCAATTTAAAATAAAACATACTCCAATGCTAAGTGTTAGGTGATAGTAATAATTATAAATAATAAACACTTCTGCAGTATAAAAACACAGTTTGGTTATCCTGTTTTAGTAAAATCTCTTCACTGCCTTCCCTATGTCCAGCTGTCACAGTTCGTGCATCTATACTGTTTAGGCTATAAGACTGTGAATGTTTGTAGATAGTAGGTATATAAGATCTTTCTTAACTAATCGCTTACAACATTTCTCATAGTTTCATAACTATGATTGGTAACAATTATTTGTAGATTTCCAATGCTTAAGTTCGTAAGCAATTAGTCTCAAAACACGAAACACTTACACACCATCATCCATTAGCTCACCCTGTCACCCGTGCTCCTAGATACGCATGGAGGAAATTGTTACCTTGTCCCCCGTAACACTAGCTTGGCGGCTCGTCATGAGTAAATATCAATCTAAAAAAACATATTTTTAAACATAACAGAATAAAAAACATGGGATATTTCACACAACTGCTACAGCTCCCCCTCCTCAATCACCATCTCCAGTCCACCTAGGCATCGCTTGGAGGGAGTTCCCCCACTACTCACCACGTATCGGCTTACCACAGGTATTCAGTTAGTGGTGAGTTCATCTGGTGAGTGTAGTGGTTCGAGGTTCCCCGTTCTGGAGGAGTTGGAGTGCTGGTTGTATAAGTTGAAAACATGTTTGTATATAATAACCAACTTTGTTTATTGTTGAACAAATTTTCAAATTTTATATTTCTTTTGTATATCATATTGTGTTTTATAATTGTGTTATGTGTGACAATTTGTAAAAACCTGTGACTTTCTTAATATTCAACCGTAGTTTATAAGTATGTTGTTTTTAGTGTTTTCTAAATTATTATGGGTCGAGGAACAAAAATTACTAGTTGTAAGTGTAGGATAAGGTAGTGCCTGAAGACGACTGGAGTTTTTTTATGCTTGTCAAAACGTTATGTTTGTTCCTTACAAATCCTTAAGCATCGGAAATCTCCAAATTATGTTTACCAACCGTGAAAAATCAAATGCTCATAAATATCTTTCAAACAACTTTTGACTTAATAGCTGATTTCTTCATCGTCAAGATAAACAATTTCCAAAGTAGTAACATGTATTAGTAGAAGAAGAAATAAACGCTGTTAATCTAATTTTGTTTATTCTATGAAGGATATCTTGGAGAATCGTTAAAAAATGTATTAAATTTAATATGAATAAGCCATTACACCCACAAATACAATGAGTGTAATGTACAAGAATCTATTTTATTTAGTAAAAAGATAGTTTCTGCCCAAAAACACATATTCATCATTTCGTCCCACGGTTTCGAACAGAGAGAAAGGGAAATGTAATCTCAGGCTAGACTGAGTGATTTATGGATGAAGTCTGCTGTCAGCCCGACTGTCATTTACTGAGAGGGAAAGCAAAGGGGCTTCATGACATTTCGACCATTATAGGTGTATTTGGGAATATGTAATGAATAGTACAATGCAATACTTAAATATTAAAACAATAAATAGGTTAAGAGGGATCAAGTTAGGGAGAGCCAGTGGGCAAGCGGTCTTTTTACCTGACAGGGCATCAGGACTTTTTATCTGACCTAAAGATAGCGTAGGTTCGAATCTTGGCCTTCACTGTTAGTTTTATATCAGTTATATTCACCTTTTACTGTACTGGTTACTACTCCCCTTAGTCTGTATCACATGTTTTCCCCACATGTCAGTAGTTTTTGAAGAATGGATAAAGACAGGATCTCTCCTTTTTTCAAAAAAGTAAATAAAAAAATGTTCCCTGCACTATAAAAGGCAAAGCACTCACTCTTTTTACTATTCTCCCATTTCCCGTAACTCTACAGAGCTGAAATTCTGTACAAATGTTTGTTGTAGGCTAAATAGAAAACAATTTAAATATTTTCATCTTGATAAAATACTCCTAAAGGGTAGAAACCGCCTCTAAAATATTGTTCCATCAGGATAACATTAGGTTTATGTTAATAAATCAATAAGAGCTGTTTTGTAAATAAATAAACATGTTTGTATGGTATCTTTGACATTCATCCCACTGATGCTAGTTTGCAATTAATTACAATTTTTCTATGTATTTTTTCACTATACAATTATGCTTAAAACATCTATTAGAATGTAAATAATGACTCTTACAATATTGATAAGGTCATAAATCGTATGCTAGTAATAGCATTGACTGTTTATATTTAAATTGAAAATACAATGTGCTATAAGTGAGTTGCTAGAAATAAATTAATTTATTATGATTTTACTTAATACAGTTTAAAACCACTTATTTGGTGTCAACAGTCATATGCCAAGGTGTGACGAGAGCAGCGAGTGTCATGTTTGGCATGTGAAGCGTGCAGGGGTGCCCCCTAGTATATATATATATATATAAAAGTCATATACCACTCATCGTTTGTATTTCTTAAAAACTATAAGCCAATTGTTTTGAAATTGTGTAAATAGATTTATCTTGGCTCCTAGAGGCTCACTAAGAAAGAACTTTCCTCTCCGACATCAGGAATTTGTCCCACTGACCTAAATAATTCCCATGGTATTCTTATGGTGCTAAATTGATTGATTGATTAATTTGATTAACAGCTGTTAACTAAAACCAAATTGAATAACATTGTGATAGGTTAAATAAAAGTCCTGTTGAAACTGTAGGTGATATGTTCTATGTTTGGTTCTTTCTTAATATGGCGTCCACTCAATGGTTGCCATCAATGTGAAACTAATAGAGAAGTATGAAGACAATAACTTAGCGAGTATTGATTTGATTCAGGACTACTGATTAACTACTAATATATTAACCATGGATAATAGTTAGGTTATGTTGGGTTGGGCTAGGTTAAGTTGGGTTGGGTTGAGATGGGCTTGGCTGGGTTAGGTTAGGTTGGGTTGGGCTGGGCTAGGTTAGGTTGGGTTGGGCTGTGCTGTGCTGGGCTAGGTTAGGTTGGGTTGGGCTGTGCTGGGCTGGGCTGGGCTAGGTTAGGTTGGGTTGGAATGGGCTGGGCTGGGCTAGGTTAGGTTAGGTTGGGTTGGGTTGAGCCGGGCTGGGCTAGGTCAGGTTAGGTTGGGTTGGGTTGGGCTAGGTTAGGTTAGGTTAGGTTGGGTTGGGCTGGACTGGGCTACGTTAGGTTAGGTTGGGTTAGGTTACGTAGGGTTGGGCTGGGCTAGGTTAGGTTTCGTTGGGTTGGGCTGGGCTAGGTTAGGTTGGGTTGGGTTGAGATGGGCTGGGCTGGGTTAGGTTAGGTTGGGATAGGTTAGGTTGGGTTGGGTTGGGTTGGACTGGGCTGGGCTGGGCTAGGTTAGGTTAGGTTGGGTTGGGTTGAGTTGGGCTGGGCTAGGTCAGGTTAGGTTGGGTTGGGTTGGGCAAGGTTAGGTTAGGTTGGGTTGGGTTGGACTGGGCTGGGCTGGGCTAGGTTAGGTTAGGTTGGGTTGGGTTGAGTTGGGCTGGGCTAGGTCAGGTTAGGTTGGGTTAGGCTGGGCTAGGTTAGGTTAGGTTGGGTTGGGTTGGACTGGGCTGGGCTGGGCTGGGCTGGGCTGGGCTGGGCTAGGTTAGGTTAGGTTGGGTTGGGTTGAGTTGGGCTGGGCTAGGTTAGGTTAGGTTGGGTTGGACTGGGCTAGGTTAGGTTAGGTTGGGTTGGGCCGGGCTGGGCTGGACTGGGTTAGGTTAGGTTGGGTTGGGCCGGGCTGGGCTGGACTGGGTTAGGTTAATCTAAATATCACATCTAGTTAACGTGAAGAGGGAGGAGCTAAACGATATATTTTTATAAACTTAATAAATAATATTTTAAAAGCCAATCATTAATTTAATTTATGTGATCGTCTTTTTATTAAGCTAGATATTACAAATTATTTCTAAGACTTTATTAGTTTCACCTTTTTAAATTTAAACTAAAGAAATAACATGGTATAAACGGGAAATAATCCTTATTGTTAAGTGTCTTTAGTTCATTAATGTATAATACTAATTTAATGTGCCTTTATTAAACTCATTTAATCGTTTTATTATTCATTTAATTACGTCTAGAGAGGTAATTATGATAGTTAAGTTTATTAACAGTCTGTACTATTTAATTTAATAATTATGTATTTTAAACTCTAAAAAGACAAAAAAGATGTTGCCCTCTTGAAAAGTAAATTATCTGTGCAAATAAAATTACAGCTAAATAGATAAACTATCTTAAAAAGTCTCATTCACTGAAATGATCTCATTCATGAAATAAATGCAAATACTGTGAGCAAATTGCATTTCCTCTGACAGACTCTCGCAAGACTTTTAGTAGAAAGAACTATTTGATTTTGCTCCCTTTAAGTTACATTGTTTACATTATTTCCTCTTATATTTTACTTGTACACTTTACAATTTTATTAAGTTAATTCAACTTTGTTAAAATAAAGAATTAAAAAGTAGATCGAATTAGAGTATCATAAAATTAACTTTTAATTGGTTTTTTATTTCAAATTCATGCTATTACAAACGGGTTTAAGAGAAGATAAACAATTTGTAAAAATGATAAATAAATAATTGTACCTTACTGTAGTATAATTTTTCAATCGATGCAATCAAAATCAATCATTGTTTTAGTTAAAGTGTTTTTTATGGTAATTTGAGTTTTTATTGTTAGTAATAATATTATATCTCTAATTCATTTATATTTCGTTCTAAATTTTTGAACATTTTACAAGAAATTGCGTCCAGGGGTATTAAAAATATCATTTTAAACAAAATATAATAAATATAATAAATAAACAATTTAAATTACAAAATTGGCTAACAAGTTTATAACAAAGTACACAACTGTTTTTCGCAACCTTATAAAATTATCTAAGACTATGAATCTCGATTGTACATTTTTAGTCGGCTACTGGATTGGATAATAGCAAATTATTTTACGTAAGAAACCCACAACAAGTATATGGTGTTCTATTATTGTTCTATTTTAATTTTCAAAATATTTAGCATCCAAAGTGGAAAAGTAAAAAACATTCTATGTATGATTTAATCAATTTAAAAATAAATTAAAAGGACAAGTGTAAGATAGTGATTATTCTATCGTAAACTGTTATCGTATGATAATTTATGTATACTCAAAACATCAAAAGAAGTGATTTTAAAAATGTTTTCAGTTTTGTTTAAGGCATATTTTTCCTCAAAATAATCTGAAATATCTGGTAAATGCTTTATTATTATTTAACATTGGCTCCGTTTCATTTCGTTTTCAGACAGAAACAAATCTATGATTCTTTATTATCATAGATTACGATTCTGTAAATAATTTTAAATCCCATCTGCTTCACCTACTCTTTTGATTAGTATAAAAATTATTGATCGGATAGAAGTATTTTTATTTTAAAATAAAGGATTTTACTAACAAGTAACTAAGAAATAAGGCACTGGTTTAAGTATATATGTAATAAACTCTAAGTGATAATAACACTGGGTAGTAATGTTATAATAATAATAATAGTAGTAATAATAACATGATAATAATTAATAATAATAATAATTGGGCGTGCCGGTGGTCGAGAGATCTAAGGAGTCAGGACTTTGAGCTTGGGTTAGAGATAACGCAGGTTAGAATCCGGCCTAGACTGGAAGATTTATCAGTACTATTCACCGTCTACTGTACTGGTTCGCTCCCTTACTATGTCTGAATAAGTTCCTCACACAGATTAATGTATATGAGGAATTGGCAGAGTAAGGTTAAGAGGGAGATCGGCCTCTCATTTCTTATAAGTGTTTTATATATATAAAACAAGGCATGATGCAGTTCTAGAATCACAGATTTTCCTACAGTTTATCAAAGCCTGTAATTAAGTTTTATTTTCAAATTAATGAAATAACCATAAATAACAGTTTTTCACTCTGACTCCTAAAAATATTAGAAAATTAAAATTGGCCTCGTTCTTTAAAAGGTGAAATGTTTACCTTAAATGAGAACTAAGGCCCTTATTTTTTCAATAAACTGCCTTTAATGACGTGTACACATTATTTCTGCGCTAACTGTAATGTAGTACTTCAGTATACCTTGAGTGCCGTGACATGACGCGTGTAGGCAATAAGCATGCTGTACCCATATTGCGTTATCCAGTGCTAGGCGTCCTTTGCTTTCTCCACAACCAACAATTGCCATTTATGTACAAGTAAATCAACTTGTACCATAAAAAGCGTTATAAACGAATATTATAAGACTTTAATGGTTTAAATTTCTAAGGAATACAGAGATCCAGCTTTTAGGAGGCAAAATAAAAACAGTTTGTTTTAATCCATCGGGCTTCCATGGATTAAAACTCCAATTGAAGTTATCCATTACTGTTTTCTTTCACATTAGTTTGTCAATTTCTCACTATATACATGTATGAATATTGTATCATGGTTAATGTATTTGTATATAAAACTGAATTTTTTACACGATCCAAACTGTCCAGTTTTAATTTTATAAGTGATGCAGTAAACTATTTAATAATGTAGAACTTTAAAAAATATAGAATTTGAAAACGTTCATACAAATCTTACATATCCGATGGCAGACTTATTGTACTGTAAAGGATATACAATTACACGAAATCACTCCCTGAAAACTATTGTTCTATATAATATTACCTCATGTGTCAATAGAACAACTACACTTGCGATCTAAACAAAGCCCTAGATCTGCGGAAAAATACACCTTTTATAACTGTTGTGGATTCCCTAAATTTAAGGGAATATTTCCATTAAAAATACAAAATGCAAAATGCAGAGTTAAACAGGGACTTGGTCAACTATCTAAAAAACATCTTTCATCTTTTATGTGACCTCTGACTTACTCATATCGTTCTAAAAACACAAATGCAGCTTCACTGGTCATCGTCTTCATTGTCGGAAAACACAGCCTTATTTTACCTGAAGTTTCATGCTTCAGCCACTCATGCTCAAAATGTTGTTCGGGCATTTCTTCAAACACCTGAGTCAGAGGTCCTTAATTGACATCGTTACATCACAAAATAAAACTTCATTGTAGGAACAATACATTAATATTTAACGCACATTATGGCTAAAATTACCTACTTGATCCAATATTTAAATTAGTAACTTTTTTTATTTCCTTAGTATTGTAATAACTGTAAACTAAAGAAAACCGTGTTTCCAAAGATTTGAGATAAACATAAATTAGCGTAGAATTAAGTGAACTTTAAGTGATAATAACTTGAAGGAAAGAGTGATATTGCTTTCCTTTCTTACAAATTAGCGAGGTTTAATTTCTATTAATTGCTACTTTAATTACTGTTCTTTGTATTTTCGAGAACTGAAACACCTTAACGAAATCTTAAGCAAGTATAATCAACTGTAATTTTTTAGAAATTATTAATTGAGTACTAATCAATTTATGTTTAAAGAATATAAGGATATTTATGGTTTAATAGAAACATGCAGCAGGTGAAGTGGAGAACTGTAAAGAGGGTGTTTATTGAGTTGGTAAATAATTTTCAAAATATTGACAAACTCACTTAGGTGAATTTCGTATTTTTAACCCAACATGATAAAAGCATGGATCATATTTGAATCAAAGTTCAGAATTAAAATTGATACAGTAGGGAGCCATTAAAACCTTATGGAGAATGTTTCTATTGAAGATGTCCACTGCGTTTGATAAGTTAAGATAAGTAAGGGTGAAAATGGTATTTGATAGATCATTTGAGCTAAGAAAGGGTGGAAATGGTATTTGATAGATCGTCTGAGCTTAGTAAGGGTGGATATGGTATTTGATAGATCGTCTGAGCTTAGTAAGGGTGGAGATGGTATTTGACACATCGTCTGAGCTTAGTAAGGTGGAGATGGTATTTGATAGATCGTCTGAGCTTAGTAAGGGTGGAGATGGTATTTAACACATCGTATGAGCTTAGTAAGGGTGGAGATGGTATTTGACAGATCGTCTGAGTTAAGTAAGGGTGGCAATAATATTTTATAGATCGTCTGAATTAATTAAGGGTGGAAATGGTATTAGATAGATCGTCTGAACCCTATATTAATATAATTTAGGGTGGAAATAGTACTCGTCAGATTGTTGAAGTTAAGAAAAGGTGGAAATGGTGTTTGACAGATCGTCAGAGCTATGTTGTTGGAAATTGTATTTGACAGATCGTCTAGGCTAAGTAAGGATGGAAATGGTATTTGATAGATCTCCTGAGGCAATTAAAGGTGAAAATGGTATTTGACAGATCGTCTGATCTGAAAAAGGGTAGAAATGGTATTTGGTAGATCACCTGAGGTAAGTAAGGTGAAAATGGTATTTGACAGATCGTCTGATCTGAAAAAGGGTAGAAATGGTATTTGGTAGATCACCTGAGGTAAGTAAGGTGAAAATGGTATTTGACAGATCGTCTGATCTGAAAAAGGGTAGAAATGGTATTTGGTAGATCACCTGAGGTAAGTAAGGCAGAAATGGTATTTGACAGATCGTCTGATCTGAAAAAAGGGTAGAAATGGTATTTGGTAGATCACCTGAGGTAAGTAAGGCAGAAATGGTATTTGACAGATCGTCTGATCTGAAAAAGGGTAGAAATGGTATTTGGTAGATCACCTGAGGTAAGTAAGGCAGATATGGTATTTGACAGATCGTCTGATCTGAAAAAGGGTAGAAATGGTATTTGGTAGATCACCTGAGGTATATAAGGCAGAAATGGTATTTGACAGATCGTCTGATCTGAAAAAGGGTAGAAATGGTATTTGGTAGATCACCTGAGGTAAGTAAGGTAGAAATGGTATTTGACAGATCGTCTGATCTGAAAAAGGGTAGAAATGGTATTTGGTAGATCACATGAGGTAAGTAAGGCAGAAATGGTATTTGACAGATCGTCTGATCTGAAAATGGGTAGAAATGGTATTTGGTAGATCACCTGAGGTAAGTAAGGCAGAAATGGTATTTGACAGATCGTCTGATCTGAAAAAGGGTAGAAATGGTATTTGGTAGATCACCTGAGGTAAGTAAGGCAGAAATGGTATTTGACAGATCGTCTGATCTGAAAATGGGTAGAAATGGTATTTGGTAGATCACCTGAGGTAAGTAAGGCAGAAATGGTATTTGACAGATCGTCTGATCTGAAAAAGGGTAGAAATGGTATTTGGTAGATCACCTGAGGTAAGTAAGGCAGAAATGGTATTTGACAGATCGTCTGATCTGAAAATGGGTAGAAATGGTATTTGGTAGATCACCTGAGGTAAGTAAGGTGAAAATGGTATTTGACAGATCGTCTGATCTGAAAATGGGTAGAAATGGTATTTGGTAGATCACCTGAGGTAAGTAAGGCAGAAATGGTATTTGACAGATCGTCTGATCTGAAAAAGGGTAGAAATGGTATTTGGTAGATCACCTGAGGTAAGTAAGGTGAAAATGGTATTTGACAGATCGTCTGATCTGAAAATGGGTAGAAATGGTATTTGGTAGATCACCTGAGGTAAGTAAGGCAGAAATGGTATTTGACAGATCGTCTGATCTGAAAAAGGGTAGAAATGGTATTTGGTAGATCACCTGAGGTAAGTAAGGTGAAAATGGTATTTGACAGATCGTCTGATCTGAAAATGGGTAGAAATGGTATTTGGTAGATCACCTGAGGTAAGTAAGGTGAAAATGGTATTTGACAGATCACCTGAGCTAAGTAATAGTAACGTCAATTTCAATTATTCTCAGACACCTGATTCTTTCTGCACCAGTATTATAAATTAATTTAACTTTTTTTAAATTAATTAATATTGAACATATTTTATAAATTTGTTCTTCAGTCAAAATCTACTCCCAACGAATATCTATGATACAAATAATTTATTTATCTCGTCAGACAATTAAGTGCGTTGAAAAATTGAAAAAATACGACTATTTTGTTTTGTTGATTGTTTTGTCTTTATATAAATTATGAGTACAACAAATGTAATATAGAATCTAAGAAAATGCGAATAAATGAACTGCAGTACTTAAATTTTGGCTATATTTATGTTGTTTTGAATTATATTTAAGTTAATCACCTAATTTTCAGCTATAACTTCTTATTTGCTTATGTTGCATTGCTACCTTTCCCAATCAAACAAAAAAATGTTTTTTTAATTAAATACATGTTGTATTTAATTAGTTGTATATAAATTAGGCACATATTTAGAGCCTAATTTATATACAACTGTACTCATAAAATTTCCAAAATTTTATTTTTGATATTAAATATAATTTTTTAGGGATATTAAAGAGCTGACAAAGTAAAAACAATTGGGGCTCATGTATTCCGCAAACTCCAAGCTTGATGTACTTAATCCTTGTTTCATGTTTTATTCATTGAAAAATATAACAAACGAAATAAAATAAAGAAAACAATGGTGACGATTAATTAAATTAAAGAAAATCTGTAGTACTTCGTTTTCTACGCTTTTAACTATAAACCAGAAAAAATGGTAATTTACTTTGAAATAAAAGCTGTATGGAATTAAATCAAAATTAATAATACCAAATAACATTTTGTATAACCATTAGTAAAGTGTTGACTAATTTGTGCACCAGTATTAATAATCATTAGCTGAACAGTTTCATGTAAGTATCCATTAAGATTTTAGATATTTCCTGAAAGAAATAAAACGCAAGTGGCAAAAACTATATTAAAGTTCCTTTAATATTTGTTATTACTATCTGAAATAGTAACAATAACAAGCAGCCTAGCTTCTAGAAAAACATTTTTAATGCACTTACTAGTAGTTTTACATTTTCAGTTCACTCAGTTAAATTAGCATATATTTTAAAATCTCCTTATAAAAATAGTATGCGCTGTAGACTAAAATATTCAAATGTGAATGTACAATTAAAAAATTGTATGCACAAGAACTACGATACATAATATTTGTATTTTTGTCTATTCATTATAAAATCTATATCATGCTCAAAGTCAAATAAGTAAACCAATATTGTGAATTATATGAAATAAAATTAGTAGAAGTTAATATAAATTTATTATTGTTTGAATAAAAAAAATACAAGGTAATGATATAGTGTCAGCTTTCACTAGTAGTGAATTATTCCTGTATACTAGTTGAAATGTTCAAAGAACCATATTGCAGAATAATATTTGTATTGAAACTTAAACTGTAAAAACATATGATGTTATTTAGTTCGATAAAACATTTGACAGATGATGATAAATTAAAATATGACAATAAGTGATGCATCATGCAGGTATTTGTGATGTAAATACTCAGTTCAGTAATGCTAATGGACGAATACTTCCCGGCCACACCCAACACTGCACGCATTGAACTCGTGCACGTGTGGTATGGAAATGAAATAGACACAGGATTAAAAACGGGTTCCTTCAACATGTGCAATAGAGCATTCCATGTATGAAGACCAAAAAACGTTGGCAGATGACCTGATACACATTTGTACGGAGGAAAATAGGGGTACACCTGCATGCTTTGGGTGCCAACACTCGCTACTCTCATGTTACTTCCCTCATGTGATTTTTTTGCTTTCCTTCACTTTGCAAGCTTATATTGTAAAAAAAGTACACCTTAAATAAAATTACACCGTGCTAAACCCTCTCATTCTTAAGGTGAATGGTAACAAGGACTCTGATTGGCTGGCATTGGCATAATAATTATCACTCTTATTTTAGTCTTTGAAGAAAATCCACTCTTATTATTTGTCTAGAGCCTTTAAAGAGAATATTTGCCCAGTTAAAAGGCACTTATTAAGTTACCATTCATAAAATATTTACATACCAAAATCAATGCCCCTATAATCATCTATGCCACTCCCACCATTCATACACAGACTGCTGATATATGATGATCAATGGGACTCCCCTATTACAGTTTCATACGTCCTGTTCTGTCCATTATCAGTCTTCATAGCAATGACACTGATTGTATTAGCTCACCATTCATACACATACTGTTGTTATACGATGATCAATGGACTCCCATATTATAGTTTCACACGTCGTGTCCTGTTCATTATCTGTCTTTATTCCAGTAAAACTGATTGTATAAGCTAACCATGCGTATACAGACTGCTGACATACGATGATCGATGGGACTCCCATATTAAAGATTCACACATCCTGCCCTGCTCAAAATGTGTCCTTATTCCAGTGACAATGATTGTATTAGCTCACCATTCATACACAGACTGCTGACATACGATGATCAATGGGACTCCCATATTACACACGTGTTGTCCTGCTCAAAACCTGTCTTTATTCCAATGACACTGATTGTATTAGGCCACCCTTCATACACCGACTGCTGATATACGATTATCAATGGGACTCCCACACTATAGTTTCACACGTCGTGTCCTGTTTATTATCTGTCTTTATTCCAGTAACACTGATTGTATAAGCTAACCATGCGTATACAGACTGCTGACATACGATGATCAATGGGACTCCCATATTACAGATTCACACATCCTGCCCTGCTCAAAATGTGTCCTTATTCCAATGACACTGATTGTATTAGCTCACCATGCATTCACAGACTGCTTATATACGATGATCAATGGACTCCAACACTACAGTTTCACACGTCATGTCCTGTTCATTATCTGTCCTTATTCCAATGACACTGATTGTATTAGCTCACCATGCATACACAGACTGCTGATATACGATGATCAATGGACTCCCATATTACAGTTTCACACGTCCTGTCCTGTTCATTATCTGTCCTTATTCCAATGACACTGATTGTATTAGCTCACCATGCATTCACAGACTGCTGATATACGATGATCAATGGACTCCAACACTACAGTTTCACACGTCCTGTCCTGTTCGTTATCTGTCTTTATTCCAATGACACTGATTGTATTAGCTCACCATGCATTCACAGACTGCTGATATACGATGATCAATGGGACTCCCACATTACAGTTTCACACGTCCTGTCCTGTTCGTTATCTGTCTTTATTCCAATGACACTGATTGTATTAGCTCACCATGCATTCACAGACTGCTGATATACGATGATCAATGGACTCCAACACTACAGTTTCACACGTCCTGTCCTGTTCGTTATCTGTCTTTATTCTGTAGCCTTAATTAAGCTACTATTTATTTTTGATATGTTGAACAACTTAAATGAGAGATTAAAATAAAAATTCTTCAATGATAAAAATACTTCTTTATTTTTCTTCTTATAACTTCAACAAAATAAAATTGGATTTCTTCTACAAATAATAATAAAAACGAAAATAAAATATCTTTCTTTATTAAATTAAAGGAACACAAATAAATTAAAATAAATTAAACATCTTCAGACCAGTACCTTTTTTTATTAATTAATTCTTAATTTCAAAATTGCTTTAAATTGGAAATATTGCCTTAAATTGAAAAATTTGCCAAAATTGCTTAAAATTCAAAAAATTGCAAAAATTGAAAAATATCTCAAAAAATTCAAAAAATTGAGAAAATTGAAAATTGCCTCCGGGAGATCTGAAAAAAATAAATAACCAGCTTTTAGTGACTTGAAACATTTTCCTTTCTACAAAATTTTTTAAACAGAAAACAAAGCACTCCAAGAACTGTCACTAGAAGAATGACTACAAACAAGAACAAGTTTTAACCGCGCATGCTTGGTGGATCTTACCCTATCTACTAAAACCCTACTGAAAAACCTAACTAGAGAAAACTTGTAAAAATTACTTACGTAGCTGTCCTGGAGGTTTTAACCCAAAACGTGACCACAAACAAAGCGCGACATACGCTCACACACTCACTAGCGACAAGGAAAATTGCCGAACCGGAAAACAAGACTCCGAACGGTTAAAATCACCGTGAAGAACAAACGTGGTCACTCGCCAAAAGATTACTTCAAACTGCCCGAACGCCCGCAAACCTTCCACCAACGGACTTACCCCCTCCTTACTCTAGAAGCTAAATCAACCAATAAGAACCCTCTAAACCAGGACAACTGAACAGGTAATGCTCACCAAACATGTTGACTTCAGAAAACATGTCGCATGAAATTGACAGGAAATTAACAAACGTGAATATACTGGTTATTTAGCTAATTTAAATGGGAAAAAACTACTTTTTTATTTGAAAGGGGAAGATTCTGAATTTTTCTCAAAACTTGGAGAATTTATATTGAAAACTTTTGGTAAAAGAACCAAACACCTAAATCTCTCAGTTCTTACAATATTTAACATTTTCTAGACACAATTCTCTAAAATCATTATAATGAGACAATTAACAATTGTTACATTATTTTCCCCCTTCAAAAGAAAAAAAAATTTTTTTTTGTTGAAACCCTATCATCATCACATCTCTAAAAGGACATAATATTTCCTAACCTTAACAACCATTTCTTTCAAAGCTAACCTAAACCTTTCCTTTTTCAGATCTCCAAACAAAAAGTTTCTCTCTTAAACTACCATCTTACAAACTACTACAACATTTAAATTCATTATCAAACAGTCACTTGAAACTCGGGTCAAGAGCACAAGACCAGTCCATTGTTGACAGTCATTGTTGTCCCCAGTCCATTGTCCATCAGCAGTAGAACGGGACCGCAAGCTTGCCCCCTCCTCCGAACAGCTGACAGCTTGGCCGATCGATAAACTAGACCGGTTTAGGGTTGACTACGGCCGTCGTCACACTGCATCCTCCAGTCCACAGCAAGTGTCTCACATAAACAACAGTTAACCAAAGAGGCATTAGACAGTGTTGACATACAACGCTCTGTTGCGTGTTCCATGTGATGCAGTGTAGAGTAGATCGGAGAGCTATTCAAAAGAATTGTTTTTTTTTTTATTTATTTCCCCATTACAATGAAGTGCTTCAAAATGAGTGCTCAGTGTCGTACCGTTTGGTGAAAACCAGGAGTTTCGCAGTCCATAAGTGCTGGGATACAAAAGAAGAAAGAAAAAAAATTGGGTGCGTAAGTCCACTCATATTAAAACAATTCACCAACAAATCAAAATTCAAAATTTTTCCCATTTGCTTCTCCTTTCAGTGTTGTGTTTTGTTTTGTTGTTATTTACAAACAATAGGAACAGGCTGGAAACTGGTATTGGAAATACATTACAGTTAAAAAAATACATAATTTTTCAACTTACATTTTGTTCTAGAAGCTCAAAATTCTTTCTTGTACTATTTAACACACCTATAATATAACAAGAATACAAATACAGATTAAATTTCAAATACATATTATTCATGGATAATTAACTACTCAATATAATTTACATAACTAAAATTTGTTTACTCTTTGTTTACTTTTATCCACCAAGCAATTTATTCGAACATAAAAATTTCATTAAACTTTAAAAATAATAACTTTGACAGTCTTAATCTAACAAATTCTAATCTAACAATTTTAATCTAACAATTTTAATCTAACAATCATCAAATATTTACATGACATAACATTCTTTTGCTGAAAATACATAATTAATATACTAATTTCACTTTTCTGAAACTGAAATACAACATGAGCATTAGTAATCCGTTATTTACAAACAGACATTCTTACATTCTTACATATGAGACGCCGACACAACGTTGTGCGTATTTTAAGGCGAATATGAATGGTTTTATGAGTGTAGGATGAGTGTGGATGAGTGTAGTCTGGTTACTAACTGAGTTCAACTGTTCCTCAGAAAGGGCAATTTTATTAATAGCCCAACAGCCAGGGCAACTAAGGGACCTACAGCTTTACGTGGAATCCGAACCACGTAGTGCTGGTCTGATTTTCAGCTAATTGACAAGCCTGATACTCAGTTATCTCCCCCACACAACATCCGCACAATGATTACCACCCAACATGGACACCCCAGACTTCTCTAGTAGTATCCACACCGATAGCAACCACCAAGCGGACGCCATGTCGGTATTAAGAGAACCGAGCATACAACCTATCGCCTACAATCTCCACAACACTTTGTCCCCATGTAGCTGGGTTACAGCACTGCGCCACCAGTGCCGACATATAACATGTAAACAAAATTAGTCATTCATTATCAACTTCAATAATCAAATAATACATTTTAAATAAATTTCAAATATATCAAGTAACCTTGTTTAACCGTCTATTTAATTACACAATTTTTTTTTATACCCTGAAAATTATTAATTGCTGAAAACATACATAATTAATTAAAGTTCATAACCCTTCATACATTACCAACTCATATTTACCACCTTCAAGAATAATCTTATTCACTTCTTTAGACCTTTACATCTTTTATGTGCACTCTTCGCACTTCTTTGGGATTGGACAGCCTCTGCACCAATATGCTCACTGGACTCAGCTGGGCTAGCACCTGGTACGGACCCTCATAGATGCAATGCAGCTTCTCCTGGAATCCTCGGCTTCGGTCGGACTGCACCACAGAGCAAAGAATATCTAGAGCGGACACCCCAGCCTTAACAGTAGTAAGTCAGTGAAGCACATTTTCCGCCATCATGTGGGGTGCTAGTGACCAAACCAAGGCCTCGGGCGCTCTCGTTTTTAATTCGCACCGCTTCACTAAAACTGCGTTTTAAATAAGAAGACGTTGGCCTAATACGTTCAAATTTGTATATAAGGTAAAGAAAGAGTTATTCCAGCTTATAAAAGTGTTTTTATAATTTTTCAATGACTAAGTTTTTTGTAAATTAGGTTTAATTGAAATTATTTTTTAATCCGAGGAAGTCTTGACATGAAAAAAGTACATTGCGAGGAAGTTTTTCATTTATTGGTCAGAGACTTTTTGTCAGCGGGAAAGTTGTAGATGAATAAACAAATTTCAATTTTATTAAAACCTTTTTTTTATTAAATGTTTTGTTTCGCCAGAAATCGAGGTATAGTAAAGCGACAAAACTGTCTTTCGCGCAACCCGCTGCCGTGCCGCGCCCGACCATAGCTGTGTAGTGTTTTTGTTTCTAAACAGCAGCTTTTCCAATTCTACAATTCTTGTATACCTATTAGAAATTTAGTTAATGTAATTCAAATATTTTGTCAATGGATAAATTAAATAATGTTATGGAATTATTAGTAATTATTCTAAAATTGTTTTAATTATTCTTTAATGTTTTATTGAAAATTGAAAAATGTAACAATTTCTTAGCTTGTAAGCAAAAAACACTGCAAATTATTAGAGTTGTAAAGTTTGGCCTCAAATATGGTTACAATATTAATTATTTGCCAATAAAATGCAAATTTATATATAATAACATAAACCATGAAGTTAGCCTTTGACTTAATCTGATCAATATAAGAAAGATTACTTAAAAGTTATGTTGTATCTTGGGCTTGTGATGTTACTATGAGGTGATTAATAATAACTAAACAAATAAAATTTTAAAAGAAAGCAATCTTTTATTAATTTTATTTACAGTGGTGTTTTACATAAAAATTAAATTTATATGAATACAAATTGCTGTTGAAAAATAGAATCAAACAACGTATATATGAAAAACGTTAGTCATTGTTAAACGTTTTATTACTTCACTGACCCAAAAACAAAACTTTTTTAGTTAAGTCATTCCTAACCCTATTAAAATGGGTTTTTTCATTCACTTTCTTCGAGTAATAATTTAACCTTATGTTGAAATACCTTTTGCAGAGTGCTCGTATGAGTAGTACATAGTGACACTGTTCTGGATCTGTTTCATACATATGGTCACTAATAAAAACATTTCTCCCAACACAACTGTTTATTACATCCACTGTCATTTGTTCCAAAATATTTTTTTTATATACATTGTCAGTTTTTATTTTAGTACGAAGAACTGTCTCACTCATCCTACACACTGTTGTTACTCCTACTGAAGGTTGAATAAGACCACCCCTATTTTTACACGTTATTAAGTTGGTCTCTTTGCTTTTGTCGGTCGAAAGTAGTGATATGCATTGTTCGCATATAATACTAGCAGCTGTTGATCTGGATACGTATCCGGCGATGTATTCAACAATATCAGAGGCAATGTCAGATCTCATGTTGTCATTTGTAACGCAGTTCAAAAAGTTACTATCTGTTTCATCCAAATTACAAAATTTACTTTGCTCGTCTTCTGACATTGTTCTCCATAGGGGAACGGAGGTATTTATTTCTTCAAGTTCGGACTTTTTTTGCCTGATTTTGAACATTACTGACCTGTCCAAAGCGAAAGTATTGCCAGTGTTGCTGTCTTGTAGCTCACTATGTAGTAAGAGCCTTTTAAAAGTTCCAGTGAATTGCCTACAGGTAGGATTATTATTGGAACCTCCTCGGGAACGTATGTACCCAAATAACCTTTCAAGGTGATCCTGGCTAACTTTGTATAGAGGTAAGTATTTTAATGGTGGATCTGGCTTACCAACTAGCTCTTCATATAGACCCAAGGAACTTTTGATGCAAGTTAAAAACCCAAGGAAGCCAGTTTTTCTTTTGCTCTGTAGAATGTCCTCACCATTAGAAGTCTTTAAGCTACAAATGTAATCATACGTCTCATTTAAACATTTTGATTGTTGAACTATGTTTGAAGCACACAGTGCCTTTTTTTTACCAAAACTTCTTATACTCTGACTGTTCAATACATCAAACAAATCATTAAATGTTCTTAAGAAATCAATCGTCGCCTTACAATCTTCAAATCCTTTTACATTATTTTCTAGCAAATACTTTAGTGAATCGGCAACAGAGTTACTGAAAACCTGTGCAGCCAACTTAACTTTCATTTTCTGCCTCCAATATTGTACATGATCTTTAGTGAGTTTGTTGCCTAAATGCAATTCCTGTTCGTTTTGCACTTCATGCAATAACTTAATATACTTCCACTCTATTCTTTGCTTCCCTTGCACTAGGATCCCATAATCTCCTAGTGTATTACGTACCAGTTTTAGCATGTGTGGAGGATCTAAAAATAAAAACACTGGATTTCCCGTACAAGGGTGAGGAAAAAAGGTTTTAAGATTTTTGGTCGATATGGAGCAACCCAGTTTATTTGCCATTGCTAAGTTGCAAGATGTTCCATCACAGGTCAGTGACACAACAGTCACCCCAGCTTCATGTACGAGTGACAAACCTTGAGTAACCAAGCCACAAAGCTGTTCACTTGTTGTGGTAGACACGAAAAAATATCCCAGAGGTATTTTCCACGCAGAGTTAAAAAAAACCAGGTGGAAAACGAGTACCTCTGATGCTAAAGTTGACGAATCATCTGAAACTGGTACTCCAACATTGACAGGGCCATGAAATTTCTTCCCATCCCATTCTAAATGCTTCCGGATGGCCATACAATCTATTTGTAATGCGCATATTGAAGGGTGCTTACTCTTGGCAGCGTATTCTGTTAAAGCTCTTAATACCTCAGTGGAGAACCCTGGTTCGCACTGTACACTACTATACCATCTTCGCAAGGTTCGGGTATGAGGCAAAGCAGTATTAAATGTTTTGCGAACATAGGTATACGCCTTTGGCGACAAAAAATGAAGTGTCACAGCAAATGCTCTCAAGCGTTCTTCGTAACATTTTTTCAACTTTGGATTTTTTGTCTTTTCTATGGAACGTTTAATTAAACAGTCAGCATTTTGAGATATTGAATTGAGTAATGTACAATCTTCTTCTTGAAAGTTAAGTTTTTCTTTTAGATCTTTACAAATGTTTTCAATGTTAACAATTTTTTTCCTTAACCTTCTTTTAGACTGTCTTAAGGTTTTAACTTTCTTTCTTGCCTGAAAAAGTTTATCTTTAGTTAAACTCAATTCTTTTTTTAATGCCTGCTTTCTTGGTGAATCATTAAGTTTATTAGAAAGAGATTTTTTCAACCTTTTTCTAGGCGGTTGTCTGAAGCATTCAGAATCACTAATGCTTATGCATTGCTGAGTTTCATCGGTACTAAGGCTTGAGCATTGCTCAGTTTCCTTGGTAATTTCCTTTGTTACTGTCTCATTGAAGAGTCTTTTTGCTGGAAGCCTATGGGTAGTAGTTACCTTAGGAATACTCGGAAACACACTCGGCACAACACCTTCCCTCAGCCTGACGTAACACAATGATGTTCTGTCGAAGTCTGCTTCAGTGAAGTGGTCAGAACATACACGGGATTCATCTGAAGGCTGCCAATTTTTACGTCTTACTGCAACTGTCCATTTTTTGCGTAGAACAGGTTCCTTTGGAAACCTAAAAAAATAAGTTTATGTCAAACAAGTCATAGGAATGCAAAAGCTTCAAATTGGTACAAAATCCATGACCAAATGCTGTATGGTATTCTCAAACTAAGGCCGAGTTCCTTTAAATCATATATCACAATATTCTCCCTTTTAAATAAAGTAACGATTTTTAAATGTCAATATTTCTAACATTAAAGCCGTATTTTTGAGTTTTACAATAAATCTAAAGTGTCTAGAAATAAATCAAAAGCTATTGGCCCGAAGCCCTAAACAAAATATCCTTTTTAATTGCCTTTTGCATATACGCTAGATCATAAGCTTTAAATAACACCTCATTCGTAAAAATCGGTTGAGAAGGTCGGATGAAAAAGGGACGTGACAGCGAAAATCCTTATAGAAATAAGTTTACAACTTCATCACATCTTTTGAGCACTATCAGGCAACATGTAAGTTTTTAAAAATTAAATTAATCATGTATAAATCTCAGCGGATAAATTTCCGATTTCGTCAAACCTTGACTGATAATAAAAATCATACCAAACCGGCAGGGCCGTAACGACCTCCGGGGCAACCGGGGCACCGCCCCGGGGCCCCCGATAGAGGGGCATAATTGCGTACTACTTCCGAAAAACGTATTTTTTATATATTTAAAAATCAACGAAAATTTTATAATAAAAATGTAAAAAACTAGAGACTGAATTTTGAACTTAAAAAATATACGATAAAAATATTTTTAAGACAAATAAGCTTATACAAAATCATAAAGAAATATAATTTTCTTACGTCAATAATTGTTGCTCGGGAGTGAGTCATTGCCCAGCCGGATGTTTGAGATAAACGATAAACATACTACTGTAACCGGAAGTGCACAGGTGTTCCCACGACATCGAAAAGACGTCTGCGTTGCCAAACTTTGCTAAGATAAAAAATAATCTTGGCAATACTGTATAGTTGGCTATTCAAGAAAGCCAGTGAATTTGTTAACAAGTTTTCAAATGATGTTTCTCACAGTTTCCCTTCTCAGTTGTGTAGTGTTAAACAGACATTCCAAAAGAAGCTTGTGAAACTGAAAACTGTAAAAGAATTTGCGGAACTTTTGATTGTTGAGCATAGTTCGCTTTCTTCGACTTATCCTGATGTGTGCACAGCGTGCATTATGTACTTAACAGTGCCTGTAACAGTTGCCAAAGCTGAACGATCTTTTTCTAAACTTAAATTAATAAAAAACTATCTTAGAAGTACAATGGCACAAGAAAGACTAAGTAGTTTGACACTACTCTCAATCGAAAATGACAGAGCTCAAAAAATTAATTTTGATAAAGTTATTGATGACTTTGCCTGCTTGAAGGCTCATAGAAGGAAACAAATGTTCCAGTAATGAAATAATTTTAAAGTAATTAAACCAAGTTTATAATTTTGTAATTTTGGAATCTTTTTTTAATCTGTTAAAAAATCAATTTTTATCTTTTGAAAAGTGTAATAATCTTATTTTGTATAGTATTAAAAAAGTAAATGAGTAATTATAAAACTTTCAAAAATGTTTTTTTAACCTTCATAAAATTATTTTTTAAATTAGTTAGTTATTAATAGGTACAGAATGATTAGGCAGACTATTAAACACCATTTACATGAAAAATGGTAAAGGAAATAAAAGCATACCTATATTGTTATAGAATTATAATGAATATTGACGCTCGTGTGCGCGCGAGTAAGGTATTAGGGGGGGCCCCATTGATTATTATTAAAATTCCCCATTGGTATTAGTAAAATCCATTGAACATAAATGAAATGGAAATTTAAATTTAAATAGTTTATAAAAATCATAATTTCTAAACAAACTCTAAACAAGGAATAAAATATGGCTTACCTGTGAAATGTTAAACCTTCCTTTTTCTTTTTGGTGCTATTGCTACAACCAAAACAAACACAGTGTGGCATTTTGGAATCAAAGTAAACAGTAATAACATTACATAATGCTTGCCGTGATACAGAAACACGTGGAAATCAAAGAGTGAATGCGAATGACGCTCGGGCCGTGGGAGTACTGGGTCGAGAAGTGGAGGGGGAGACGCCATCTTGTGGGGTGCTTGGCTTCAACGCCACACCACTGAGTGTCCGCTCTAGATATTCTTTGCTCTGTGGACTGCACCCGTGATCTGATGTAGACCTGCTCTCCGATGCGAAGTGGGTTCCCATGTTGTCCATCCGCCTTGTGTTGATTGCGCTCTCTCATCCTTCGAAGGTTGTCCACTGCTTTCTCGAACTGCTTTAGTCGGTCTTCTTCACTGAGATTCCTCTCCACCAGGTCGTTCAAGCTCCACTTGTTGGTTAACGGATCGTTTTTGGCGTGGTTAAACATTAATTAAAATCCACTAAATCCAGTACTCTCACATGTGTTGTTGTTTATGGCTAAATTCAATTCACTGATTTCTTTGTCCCATTTATTTTGTTTGTTATGTGCATAGATTTTTAATATGGCTTTCAAATTGCGTAAAAACCTTTCACTTTTGTTACCCTGGGGCTAATAAGGTATAGTCGTTTTATGAATTATTCCTTTTTTAAAGAAAAATTGTCTTAATTCATGTGCTTGAAAGTAAGACGCGTTATCTGACACTATTATTTTAGGCAGTGAGAACAAGCTGAAAATTCGATCATTTAACAATTCTTGAATTTTATTGGATTTAATTTCTTTCATGGGGAATAACCAATTAAATTTTGTGAAATCATCCACAACAATAAGCAAGTACTTGTTTTGTTTACTACTCCTAGTTAATGGTCCAAATATATCCATGTATAACTTTTCCATAGGCTGCTTCGAGTAACTTGATACTACAGGTCCTTTTAAATATTTATTTGTACTTTTACATTTTTTACACAATTCACACTTTTGCACTAACTTTTTTATATCCTCATGTAGATTAGGCCTATAAAAGTACTGGTTTATTTTTCTAAAAGTGTTAGCTATTCCAGGATGTCCACCATAGGTTGACGTGTGATAGTACTCAAACACCATGTTTATTAATTCTTCGGGTAAATAAACCCTATCCTTACTTCGGTTGTTATATTTAGCCTATACATTAAAACACCATTTTTCAAAAAATATTTTTCATTGTTAGTTTTGTTTCTTATACTACATATAATTTTTATAATTTCCGGATCCTTATTCTGATATTCAGATAACTGTACACATGACATAGGAAAGTCTGTTATGTTAGTTATAAACAGTCTATTGGAGCTGGAGTTGACAATAACAGGTTCTACAGTGGGTGAACCATCGCTAATCTCTTCCTTATCTACATCCATTGTCTGCACTACCGACTGATCATAACAATGAACTAAAATGTCCTCACTTGGAACTTCCTCTTCATTATTGCTAAATATTCTACTTAGATAGTCTGCTAATACATTATCTTTACCCTTAATTATTTCTACTTTAAATGGTAAACTCAGAATTATTTCACACCATCTTGCTAGTTTTCCTAATTTTCTACAATGTGTTAGAATCCAAGCTAAGGCAC
>JAQJVL010003805.1:0-54493 GCA_035578905.1 Stictocephala bisonia | reverse complement strand
GAAAAAAAATGAATTTTAAAAAAAAAGGGGAAAAACCCAAAAATCAACAATTGTGCAAATCATTACAGTATATATAAATGTATATATTTTGAATGTATATATATTGAAATATATTTCAAAAATACACCTAATTTTGATTACGTAAAGTTAGGTTTCATGTAAGTACAGCTACTTATTGACAGTTTTAAATCTTTATAGTTTATACAATAATCACCTTTTCCCTAAAAAAAATACAAAAATTGGTAGAAAATATCAGGGTACTGGTTAGGGGCCGTCTCTAAATTACGTAACGCTAAAATCAAACTTTTCAACCCCCCCCCCCCCCCGTGTAATGGACTTGTAACAGTAATCCCCAACCCCCCACAATAATTACGTATCGCTGTCACCAAACCACCCCTCCAATTTTTGTCATCTATTTTCATGCATATTATGATATAAAATGTTAATCATTGTTTTGATTTTGTTTCGTTAGTTTTCGAATGGGGGAATAATATATTACTAACTTTAACCCTTTTAGTGCTACAGCATCGCTGTCAGCGATTCTACAGTTTAGTCTTAAAGTGCGAGTTCGCTACCAGCGACTATCCGTATTTCGTATATTATGCCGTATGAAATTAATGTTACTGGCTGCTACGATCGTAGTTGTGTTCCAAAAGCTTCAATGGTATTGCTTTTTCACTGTTTCGTTGTCTTTGGGATGGTTATAACTATCGCTTTGGAGAAGAAAAATACTTGACCAGATTGTCTGTTTACGTTTTCAAGCTAGTCTGCTGCTAGTATGCTAGTGCTGTGTTAGAAGTATTGTTTTGCCGTGTAATATAATTTGTATTACTGTTTTATAATTAGTATTGTGTTTTATCAGTTTTATATTATATCTTAGTGTTTATAGTTAAGTTTTTGATATAACATTATCATGTTATATCAAACTCAAAAAAAGTTAACATAAAAATGTTTGTTTTTCTTTTTTGTTTTTCAGTTATAAAAATTTTTATTTCGGCCAAACATTGGGTACATATTTATTCTCCAACTTATCCTGAACAATATAAAAAAAAATGTATAAAGATATCTGTTCAAATAAGTATGGTATGATTTTTTTTATGAACTTCTGCATTTTCGGCTAAATTTGGCTAGCATTTATGGGTATGTGAGTGAGTAATAAGCCATAGCACCACAGAGTAATAGCATAACAGTAAAATCTGTTAAAAAGTATTTTTGGGAAAAATGGTCAAATTTTGTGAATGAATTAAACCAAATTGTTGAGATTGAATAGTTATGTAACGCTGCGTAAAAACCCCCCACCCTGCCCTGTAATGACGTATAACGCTGTTGAAAATCCCCTCCCCCTTAAGACATTAAGTCAAAATATCTTTATTCATAAAAGGCACAGTCAATTACATTAAATAGTATCAAATTTAATATTAGGCCTACATAAAACAGTATTAATCTACACAGTTTTTGGCTGGGGTTTGTCTGGTTCCCTCAGTCCTAAAATATAAATAAAATTAAATGGCAGGTTTTTTGGGGTGTTTGTCTGACTCTCCCAGTAAAATATTTTAAAATAGAACTGCTAGTCATAAATTTCAATTAAAAGTCAATATTGCATTATTGAATAGAGAGCCTTATCACGTAAGTAATTTTTGATATTTTTTCTTAAATAATGCTCTATTTGTATATGTTTTCAAGTTTTCTGGCAAACTCCTAAACAATTTAGCTCCTACATAGATTATTTACTTATTTTTTTTTTAAATTCTAATCTGTGTTTTGGGATAGCAACTTCATTTTTGTGGCAAGTATTGTACTGGTGAAGGTCAGAATGTAATTCAACTTATTCAAGGTGATCAACAGTACACACTATACAGTCCAATTTAGGGACGGCCCCCTATAGCAGTTAGTAAAATTAAAATTATATTTATATGGTCTACTATTTGTTATTGGTTATGGTTCTGTGTTCTTTAGAATAACAAATTTATTATTTGAAATAATACATAAATATTGACATACGGGAGTATAATTAGTGTATTTAGACATGGTGTTTTCACTTACTGGGTATATTGTCCATTTTTGCCATTTATTGCATCTAGACTAAAATAAAATCAAAGTCACCCCAACATCACGTCAGATGTTGCGACAGAGTTAATTTAAAACAGTGTCTTTTTAATCATGACTACTATCATAATTAATTGATATAAATGAGAATATTATAAATAAATGTTAAGTAAATTTATCTTAGTGTTATTTGCTATAGTAATTTGTGTTATGATTTTGACAAAATTTCAGCTGAAATAATTTAAACACATAACAACGATACATCATGGCAAAGCATTTCTCGGCTGCCATGGCCATAACCATATATTGTTGCACAGCATTTCCCGACCGACATGGCCACAACGACATATCATTCTATGCCACTGAAAGGACTAAATAGAAACACTGAAAGTGCAATTTTAGCCCTTTGAAGATACAGAGTAAATCATTTGGACTCCAGTATGCATGTTTCAGGCATGTATATATTTTTTTTTATTTAAGCAAGGCCTTTGGTACAGTAAACCATGATACCTTATGTCAAAAAACACAGCCCCATAAGTCCACAATATTTTATCAGACACACAATCCTGAAATAATAATAATAATACTTAGTTTGTCATAGATTTTGTTTACAAAGTATTGACAATGCCAAGATTCGTGGTAAAGGGGTATAAGTCTTATTTTGAATGATACAATTATTCCTCCATCTGTAAATACGAAGTTTCTGATATGGTGATAAATAAGAGAAAAAGTATTGGTATTTTCATGATGTAAGATCACTATAAGCTGATAGTCTTCTTTCCACTTCTTACAGCCTCGTTTGCCCCAATCTGCCTTAAAATGTACGTTTAGGGAAGTGAAAAATAAAGAACCTTTATTTTTTTTGAGTTACTAACAAAAGCTGCTGACGTCATCTTCTTTCTCAAACGTTGCCCACTTTATAAAATTTGATTCATTTAAGAAACCATTGTATTAAGATTTCTTAAACTTTACCAGCAGTCAGAATAAATCTTAACAGTTCTCGCCATACATATATATTTTTGAACAACACACATTTGTCTAGACAATATTTTCATGTTTCCCTACGCCTCTCTATCACGGACACTTTGCGAAGAGGTACACATATTACCATCCCCACATAAGAAAGTTTATTGTGACTATTTAAAAAAAAATATACTATTTGGTTGGAATTCTACTTTTTGTAAAAAAATTATAAATTTTTATTGAGAAGGCACTAATGAACTTTCGTCCCACAAAGTTAAGAGGGAAAGATCTCAAAATTCAAGTCAACAATAGGTAATATACAAAGCCACTGCTGTTACAGTGTTTAATAATTAATTGTAAAAAACTACATCTTTTAGTGTAAACCTATCTTTTTAGTTTATATTTAATTTTGTATATTATATTTTTGTGTGTTATTCTCAAGACGCCGATCATCAAGATATGGGTAAATATGTATTGTATTCATATTACAATTATTTGTTATTGTAATATGAATGAACCAACCACAAATGAAGTTTAACTTATTATTTTTGTACACTTTATATTTAATACGTTTGCATAAGGATGAGACTAATGCATTTAAAATATTTAATATTTTTCATAATCAAATTAACTAATGAAATATTGAAAACCCAACAATCAGCTTTGCATGGAGCAAAACTTGCACAGACCATTAGTACATAATGTGATGAAGATTTAAGTTATAAAGAAAAATAGTTAATTCAACAGTTTTTTAAGATACAAAATCTGATAAATACTTATTCTCATGAATAAAATTAGTTTTCTATTAATATTCATTCTTACCTATTAGATTCAAAATTTAAAAAACTAGTCAGTGAACGATTGATTTTTACCATGCATAATTTGGAGTCAGATAACAAGTTAATACTGTCTAATTTTGAAGTTAAACTTAAGATTGAAATAGTTAAAGTTAAACAAGTAGGTTAAAGTAAAGTTTGTCTAATGTTGAACAGTGAATTTGTTTTTCTCTCCCATTTTTTAAAGTGTGTTGTTAAAACAATAGAAGTATCGTAAAAATATTAAGTATCCCAGATTCTAAAGTAAGATTTAAGACATTTAAGTTTTATAAGTGTTTTTGTTAGTATATTACTAGTAGTAATGTTAGTATAACAAAAAATATACAATGTCTTACCTTTTCATTTTGTCTTGAGAGACATATGTCCGACCGCAAATATTACAGGTAAAAGGTCCTCTCTTTTTTTGAAATGACTTGTCAGTTGAATTGTAATCATCTGTGTACTCAGGTTCACTGACACTGTCTTCATTCTCTTCTTTTACGTCTTTACATTCATTTAAATGGGACCTCAGAGATTGAATATCGTCAAATGGAATGTCACATTTATGGCACTTATAGGAATCTTCAAAATCATCATTGTGGTTCCTCATGTGACAAAGTAATGCCTTCTCTCTTGAAAACTTAATTCCACATCTTGGAAAAGGACAGGAATGAACTTTTGCTTTATCATCTTCTACAGTTTCATACGAATCGTTGAGTGGATCATTTATATGTTCCTTTTCTATATAACTTAAATTATCATCTTCCATAGCGTCACCATGGTTTTTCATAAAATGAGAGTTAGTATCCACAAATTCATTTACAAAACTGCCATTGTTTTCTTCAGGTTTGGCTTTACTTTTTCTAAGACGAGTAGAATACTTTGATGAACTGTTACATAACATGTCTGTAGTTTCTGTAACAGATTCTAATGTTTCATCGATTCTTTTACTTTTCTTTATGCGTCCTCTAGTTCCGATAGGTAGTGTTAGTTCATAGTCAGAATCTTTATCTGAATTTTCTTGTTTTATTTTTCTTGGCCTACCTTTTTTACGTGGAGGTCCATTTGAAGGGGTTGCATGAAATTTTGGAGGGATGTTTTTTACAATTACAGTTTCATCTTCTGCAAGTGGGCAAATCGCTAAATGATACTGCATTTTGTAAATATCATCAAATTCGTCACCACAGTGTTTACATTTAAATCCTTCTGATATATTTTCTCCATGCGTTTGAATATGGGCAAGTAGAGAATCGCCTGAAGCATAATTGTCACCACAAATGTGACAGGAAAACGGTTTATAGTTCACTATGCTGTCATGTGAAGTACTGTTAACTGAGTCAGTTGGTATATTGGCTTTGTTGTTCTGTTTATCTCCTGCTGATTTTTCTTCACAAGTTTTGCTGTTTGGGGTATTGAATGGTTTTGTTTTTTTGTCATTTGTTTGGATTGTACATTTTACATTCTTAGAATCAAGTGGCTCTGATTTTTCATTTTGAAGCACCCCGGGAAGTGTTCTTCTCTTTTTTGGACTATTGGTTTCTGTAATATGGTCATCACTATTATCTTTTTGTATTTTTTGTTGTTCTGCAACTATTTCATCTGTATGTCGCTTTCGGGAAATATTAATGTTTTTAGTTTCAGGCTTACTAACATTCTTCTTTTTAAGTGAAATAGACTTTCTCTTTTTTAATATTAAGTGGCTTTTTTCATGGTTAACAAAACTTGAATAGCGTTGAAATCTTAATGGACACTTTGAACATTTGTACTCACAGGTATTACATTTTCTGTTGGCATAGGATTCTTTACTTTCTTCCTTGATGGACAGTGCCTTATTGCAGTAGCGACATTTTAATGCTTCTTCTGACGCTGCAAGATGTTTATTTTTATGTTCTGCCAATTTATCTTTACTTAAAAAGAACAAACTACACTCATCACAATTCCATTTTCCATTTGACAATTTGGACCTAAAACAAAATAGAAAACATTTAAAATAACAAATAACAATGATTCGGTACAGTAAAGAAAGAAAATAATCTTTATTGAAACAGCCAAACAAGCCGCATAATAGCGTCATTATAATCGTACATCTGTTCAAAAACATATTATTGGCCATTTAAAAATATTTAGAATGAAAATAATCTTAAATATACTGACAGATAGTTTTTTTTAGTAGCATGTGGTGGTAGGAAATAGGGGAAAGTTATTTTGAGAATTCCCCAACGCTGTAGTAACAGCCCTGCACCAACAACTCATTAATCTGTTTTTCAAACCTCCGCACACTACTCTCGGCCTTTAGAGAATCCGGTAGCGAATTGTAAAGCCTGGAACCATTACACACCAAATATCTTTCATAGAAAGATGTTTTATGTGAAGGGCCATTGATGTTATGGTTAGGGCGAAGATTGTATTTGTGGTTGTTCTGGAGTGTCTGAAAGATATGTATATTATTTCTGACAAAAAGTACTGATCTTTTTATATAAATAGAAGGAAAAGTAAAAATTCTATTTTCTTTGAGGTACAGTTTGCAAGATGTTCTACAAGTAAGATGGAAAAAGGCTCAAATAACTCTTTTTTGAAGTTTAAACACGAGATATGTTCTTTGATTCTCGTAGCCCCAAATCTCAATGCGATAACTAAGATGAGGATAAATTAAACCATAGTATACGGCTAATAGGGCAGATGCGTCCAGAGTTGAAGAGAGACCTTTTAACACAAATACACCAGAACTTAGTTTTTTACAGACAGAATCTATATAGTCTTTAAATCTCAAGTTACTATCTATGTAAATTCCAAGAAACCTTGTTACCAGAGAAGGACTGGTTAATGTATCACCAATAAAGCAAGAAAGGGGGCAATAATGATCATAGTTGTTGATATGGAATTCTAGAAACTTGGTTTTGTTTTTATTTATTGTCAGACGGTTATAGGAAAACCATTGATGTAGAATACTAGACTTCTTGAATATTGTTTCTTCAAGTTGTGATCGATTTTTACCAGTTAATGACAGAGACGTATCGTCCGCAAATAAACACACCCTACTTCCTTCGTCGGATATTTTCAATGGCAAGTCATTAATATATAAAAGAAACAATACAGGCCCAAGTACCGACCCTTGAGGAACCCCTTTAAGAACGGGAACAGAAGAAGATTCAGCCCATTTGATATAGTTATTATTGTTCACAAACGGAATTTTTACTGTCTGAACTCTTCCCCGAATATATATGTTAATCCAAGATTGGGAAATTCCTCTTATTCCAAGCCTGTCGATTTTAGCCAACAACAGGTCATGATCCACCATGTCAAAGGCTTGCTTTAAGTCAAAAAAGAGTCCAATGACTGGTGTTCCTGTATCTAGCACTTTGGAAATAGACGAAACTAAGAAATTTACAGCGTCTGCTGTCGATTTACCTTTAGTAAAGCCAAACTGACTACTTGATAAGATGTTTTTTCCAATAAAAAACAACAATCTAGACAAGAACACTCTTTCCAAGACTCTTGACAATGTTGAGACAAGGGCGATTGGCCTATTAAATAATAATAGCCAATAAAATTGTAAATAAAAGCCAATTTGGATTTCCAAATAAGGTAATATCCCTTATCACTGTTTTCAAAAGCCGTTTGTAGTTTAAAGCTAGAGCAATTTTGCACTTTCTTGCCACTCAAGTTTTCAACAAAATTTGAAAACTTTGTCTGAAATGGGTCAAGAATTGACTATATTTTCACAACATGCTTGTTTATTCTGAAAAATCATTTTACCCAAAAATTTTTTTAAAAAACCAATGTCACAACTTTTAGTATTTTTGTACATGTGTCCGTTAATTTAAATAATTTATTCATCTTTTTTGTTATTTGATGTGTTGTTTTGTGCTCAATACGAATTTGAACTATTTTGGTCTATAACAAATTGATTTTTCAAGATATAATGGAAAAACTACTCTCACAGTGAATCGCAATTAGCGGCCATTACGTAATCATTATAAACACAAACTATTAACTACCAAAACCGAATACACCTATATCTGATATGTTAGTTTTGCTGATGCTTGCACGGGAGTAGTGAAAACAAAAATTTCTAATCATTATACAATAGTAGCAAGTTTGAATTATATGAAATGTGAAGCAGGTACAAACGAAAATAAAATTGAAGTAAATACAAGCAAAATGAAAATAAATGACAGAAAGTTGTCTAATACATTATTTAATATAGAATGGTCCAAATTTTTTTTAAAAAAGATGATGCAAACAGCTGTTTTAATGACATTGTGAATATTATATATTCAAAGTTGCCAATATAATACAGTAAACTAGGTAAAATAGTAAAGATTAAATAGAAAGCTGCTATTTTCACTTGAAATTGGTTGGTATATCATATCAAGGGAGATGTAGTTCCGTGAAATACACCACCTTGCCTGCCCGCTTCGTAGTTGAAGTAGTGGGGAGGCCTCCTTTAAAACGGGTGTCAAAATATTAATAAATAACATATAAAATAGGTCAATTAACTGATTTTATGAAGAAAAGGTGACTAACAACTTTTCAATAACATGTATTGCTGAGCCTATAACTCAATATTGACATTTTCATGTTTTTCAGCAGTTTTTTTTAATAGCAGAAAAAGTATTTTACTTATGTACACATGTATACAGACTTAATTTAAAGCTATTAAATTAACCGTTCATATTATTTTATTTTTATTTTTTCGAGATTAGCCAAAGGTTAGATATAGCATTTAAAAGATGGTCCTTTTGTCAATAAGTAAAAATAATGGGTTGTTTTAACGAGAATATCTCGAAGATGGTGACTCATACAAAACAATGTTTTAGACGAAAATTGGGAAGATACAATTATAAAAAAATTAAGACCAATATGGTTCATATTACAAAATTTTTTTAAATTACAGCCAGATATTTGTCCTTATTTAGCCACTTTATTGACACTTTGTGGCAAAAACGTGTTGCCAATTGGAATATAGTTTTAGAAAAGATAAATACAATAGTATAATGTCATATTATACATCTAAACACATGCTAAAAAATTTTTGTCCATTTTGGGCTCATATCAAAAACATAGCCGCACTTTCAAATTTGGTAAAATGTTAGTTTTTCTAAAACAAATGTCCTATTTTTACTGATAGTGAAAAATCAGTTGATTTTTTAGAAAATGTATAACTAAACTTTTAGGGGTTGCTTTGCCCAAATATTTACTTAAAGAAAAAATTACTTTGAGTTATGTTGAGTTACTTTGAATCATAGTCACTCATAGCAAAGTTATGAGTGTAAAAATATAATTGTTCATGTTTTTTATACTAAAATGCTATAGGGGAAATCGAGGGAATACCGTACAGTGAGGCAATGCCGTACACAAGGTTTTTGTATTTTAGAATCAGTTTGAACGGTCGAAACAGGTGCTGCTGCCTAGTGTTAGGAATGCTCAACATTTGTAGCCTTGACTAGCAGCTGTGTCACGCCGTGTTTCATTTTCACAGAGCATCTTGTGTTTTCTACAATTTCGTTACTATTTTCTGCTTCTACAACTTAAGAGGTACGTAAAAACATGTAAGAGTTATAGTTCTAATAAGTATAGCATCGCATTCCCTGTTCATTTTAGCATATATTGTAGTGTTCATCACGCCAGTTTCAAGTTGAATTTTTAGGTTATGTCATATTTTAGAAGATGAGTTCACTCTGGTCAATACCGTACAGAATTGCCCCAAGTTAATTGTTATGGCAACAAAAATAAATAAATTCAACTAGTGTTTCGCTAGTGTTTTGAATGTATAGTTAGTGTATGTTACTAATGTATGTTAGTACTAATGTATGTATGTTAATACTAATGTATGTTAGTGTGTTTTCATGGGTTTGGTACACTTGTTCTGTTCACAGATGGTGAGAAACCGACCAAGGACCAGTAAGAAGGCTAGCTGGACGGCGGAGGCCATGGCGGCAGCTATAAAAGCTGTTAAAGAAGAAGGAAAAGGGCTTCGAGTAACTGCACGGCTTCACAGTATTCCAGTGATGACTCTCAAGGATCGAAATCAATAAAACAACCCTGAGAAATCCCAGTTAGGAAGGAATCCCACCTTTAGTAAGGAACAAGAAGATGAGATATCACAGCAAGTATTGACTTTAGCTAAGATGTTTTATGGAATTTCACCTATTGAACTACGAAGGCTTGTGTTTGAATATGCTGAAATCAATCATATTAAACACAACTTCAACACAGCTTCCCGATTAGCTGGATGGGATAGGCTGCAAGGATTTCTTAAGAGAAATCCTACAATCAGTGTCAGAAAACCTGAAGCTACCAGTTTAAACAGGATTTCTGCATTCAATGAACATGAAATAAAACTGTTTTATTCAAACCTGAAAAATGTAATGGACAAACAACAATTTGAAGCATCAAACATTTTTAATTTTGATGAAACTGGAATTTCTACAGTCCAGAAGCCTGGGCGTACTCTTTGTCCCAAAGGAACTAAACAAGTGGGTGCTGCTACTAGTTGGGAGAGGGGAAAAAAACGTAGCAGTATGTTGTGCTGTAAGAGCAGCTGGAACTTATATTCCACCAATGTTTATATATCCCAGGGCGAGAATGAGTGTGCTTTTGCAAAAGGATGGACCTATCAATGCCATTTATCACTGCAGTAAGAATGGATGGATCAATGAAGAATTGTTCATTACCTGGCTAGATCATTTTATTGCATACTCAACACCATCCAAAGAGAGTCCAGTTCTACTAGTTATAGACAATCAT
Organism: Stictocephala bisonia; assembly: GCA_035578905.1. Classification (NCBI taxonomy): domain Eukaryota; kingdom Metazoa; phylum Arthropoda; class Insecta; order Hemiptera; family Membracidae; genus Stictocephala; species Stictocephala bisonia. The sequence continues at coordinate 43,919 of JAQJVL010003805.1, read as the reverse complement.
TCAACTCACACTACTCTAGCAGCCTACAATAAGTGTAAGGAAAATCACATAACTGTTGACACAATTCCCCCTCATACATCACATCGACTTCAGCCACTGGATGTTACATTTTATAGCAGTTTGAAGGCAGCATTCAGCCGAGAATGTGATTCTTACATGAAATCAAATCCATTTGCTAAAATAACACCTTATGAGCTGGCATCTCTCTTCAACAAGGCCTACATTAGAGTTGCATATATTGAAAAGGGGGTTTCTGGCTTCAAATCTACAAGAATATTTCCTCTTGACACCGATAAGTTTTCAAACGATGATTTTGTGGTGGTGGCTCCTCAACAGTCTCAGTTAGTGAATATTCTCGATAATGAACCAGATCATGACCTCCAAGACCCAACTCCATCGACATCTAAAGATCAAAACAGTTCAATGACTGATCCTCAAGATAAGGACATTTACAATGCCGAAGAAGATGAGTGCAAACTTACAACCTCTAGAGAAACACATGACAGGCCTACCTCCAGCACTGCGTTTTCTAAAATCTCTCCAATCCCACAACCAAAAAAATTCACCTTGGATAAACCTGGACCCAACTCAAAAAAACAGCACTCAAAAATATTCACTCTTACTCCAAACAAGATTTCTCTTGAGTTAGCCAAACTGGAGAAAGAGGAAAAGAAGAAGAATAAGAATATGAGAACGGTGAAAATGGCTATGAACAAGATTTCAAAACCAAAAGGTCAAAGTAAATTCAGAAAGGATAATTCGAAAATTTTGAAAACAGTGAAGAAGTTCAAGAAAAACAAAAGTAGAAGAAACCTACAGTTTGACTCATCGGATGATGAAGAAAATAATTATCAGAAACGAAATTTTGGCTCAGGCTTAGGCCTATGTGATGATGATGAGATGGATGATCTCGATCCTAGTATTGTCAATTTGGATGGAGTAACAAGATCATCGACCGAGGAAAATGACGTCTGCCTCTTATGTGGTGAATTTGGACAAGATAAGGAGCTCTGGTACAGATGTGTATATTGTTCGGGATGGATCCATGCAGCCTGTAGTGCTGCTGATACAGCTGAAAACTTCTTGTGCGATTTTTGTGAAATCCCAGAATAAATAAATAACTTAAATGATTGAAAAAACTTTATTGCTGTAAAACATTTTGAAATGAAGCATAAACCATGACATTATATATTCAGATTAAATAAAGTGACTTGTTTTATGGTTAAAAATTGTAACTTATTGCTCAAAACCTACTTTACAATGTATTCTACGCTTGTACGGGATTGCCCCATGACCTGTACGGAATTGCCCCAACTATCGAGGCAATCCCGTACAATGCAAGTTTTTGTTTGACTTGAAATAAAAAAAAACTGGAAGGAATAATTACACTGTCATTAGAAAAACTGGTAGTATAATAAGTAAAGAAAGAGTATGTCTTTTGAAAATAATTAAATTCATCATAATAAGGGAGAAAAAGACAAACTCCCTTAAGTGTACGATATTGCCTCGATCTCCCCTAATTTAACCTCAAATATATCAAAGTTTTAATTTAATTGAAAAAGGGGTCATAACTTTGTTTTTTGCATATAAGTTTACCTTTCTAGTGCAATCTTGCACATTAAGATATCTTTAAGAGAAAAACCTTATTGATGAAAAAAACAATTTTTTTAACAGTTGTGAAAAAATATTGTATCTTTCAAAGGCGATCATTTTTAAAAGCAAACTTTTCAAATTTTCCATAGTAAAGTTAATAATTTAAAAGCCTTTTTTCTTGATATCATTTTTAAATGTTGGCAGTTTACAGCTGTCAACTGTAAATCTTCCATAATATGCAAGAGACTAACAAAATTCATACTTTTATAAATTGTATGTCAATAAATTAAATGTCTGCATGAAATTCCTAATTTTACTACTTGACAGCTGTCAAGTATCATAACATTTCAAATACAAGAGACTTTTTGACTTGAAATTAAAGTAGAGAATTTTTTTTACTATCATTATTTAATAATAATAAAAATATTATTACATTTTATGCCTGTGAGATATTAGAAAATACAATTCCATCAAAGCAATCATCAACATCGCTACTTATCTCATCTTCACTTTCAAGGATTTCTGTTGTTTTAACTGGAGTCGTTTCATTAATTTCATCGTTTTAACCAGGTATGGGTGTAAACTTTGTGCAGTTTACCCCAAAACAATGTGTACATGAAGTAGAAAATTCTATGCCACTTCTTTTACAATCGCAAACGCAGTAGTGGGTTCTTTGCCACAACCCGTAGTACTTATAACTTTTGAAATGTTATAAGGAGCAGCTATTCTGTAATTTTTTATGCTGCAAAACGTGCCAATTTTCAATCAAATCAAATTTTAAATCAAAGAAAATATTTCTAAATTTAAATAACTAAAAGCTGTCAATTTGTACAGTTACCAGCCTTAAAATCTTAAGTGAAACATGAAAAAAACCAAGATTTTCCATTCACCACTTTCACATATAGTTGTTTGTCACTAAATTCATGATTAATTACCCAAAAGCCCTTTATCAACTATCATTACTAGGTTAAATTACGATTTTGTTAGACACTACAACCTCCATGTTGACATTCCGACAGTTTCACACTCAATTCATTATTTGCAGCTTTTATTAATCCAAGCATGAATCGTGATGACTGGAAGACACTACAACCTCCATGTTGACATTCCGACAGTTTCACACTCAATTCGTTATTTGCAGCTTTTATTAATCCAAGCATGAATCGTGATGACATGCTACATGAACAGATTTTTATTTTTCCATATTTATATTTTACTTTTTATGTCAAATTTATGGAAATGGTAGAAAATCACGATTTTTCATGTGACGCTTTGATGTATAATTTTATTGCTGAAATCGCAATAAACGATCTAGCAGCCATAATTTCATGGCAGAAATTTAAAATGAATAAAAAATATTTTATGACATTTTTTTGAAGAAAGTTGACAGTTGTTTTTCCTGACAGGTAAAGAATTGAATTAAATCAAAACATATAAATTATGCTTTTTTAAATATTTAACTTAACGTTTTTTTCTATTTAAACTTTCCAATTTAAGACAACACTGAACTGTCTTAAATGGGTCTTAAATTTGAGTGAATAAAAACCAAGTAATTTCTACATGGTAGAAAATACTTCTTTTTATCCGGATGGGGTAGTATTTTCTCCGATTTTGTGTGAATAAAAGGTAGAATTTTCTATTCATCAGTAGAATATTCTTCATTTTTATGGAGTGTGGTTTAGGCCAGACTTTACTTCCATGTCACTCGGCAGCATGGCGATGTTCATGCAAATTCGTGAGAAAAAGGTATATCACGAGCGGCGGAAGGTCAGTGGCAAACATCTACGAGTATTACAGTTTGAAGATCAAAGTATTGATTTTTTAACTAATGAATTTTTAATTGATAGTGATGAGACACGTGGCGGAGCTATTCCACCCAGAACCAAAATGGAAAATTTTGGTTATTACAGTAGACTAATTATTACAGTACAACTTAGCTTGTTTGTGCTAGTATTGATATTTCATATTTCGTTGCAATAGTATTTTCAGATTTTCAGAACTATACTAATAACAATGTTTTGTATAACAATGTTGTTTGAGAAAGAAAGTTTTGTTTTTAATTGGCTCTATACATAGTCCACGAAAGGCTAATTATCACCGGATACAGATAAACATATTGTACATAACATACATAGACTATACACACACCAGACATAATACGCTCACCAACATGGTTCCCTCTCACACGCATATACACCACACAAACCTAACGTATAGGTTTTTTTCTGTGGTAAGGATTAGGTTAGAGGTTTTAATTTATTGAAAAAATCTCATATTAAATAAGATCGTCTGTGCTTGTAGCTGCATCTGTTGATTGCTTTTTTTAAATTTGCCAACAAAATCTTCTCTGTTTCTATTTGGATCTGTTGTAATTGCACTTGCTGCAATAACACAGCTCGCTGGATTTGTGTAGTAGACATCCTTTGTTTCCACTGATCTGTACTCCAGTAGTAGCCGCTTAGCTGCTTACTTCCTTTTCTTAAAGCTGTTTTTGGCTTTATTAAAGATGTTTGTGCGTTTGGCGGCATTTTTTGTTATAGAATGTCGCACTTCGTTCACTTCCACGTGGCTTATGTTACTTGAAGAGGCAGAGTTTTCATTTCCATATACATTAACACTTCCTGGGACCTTCGTAAACACTGGATTTTCTTTGTGATGGAGTAGTGCCAGCAAGTCTTTTTCCCAATCAGTAAGCTTGATTTTGTTGTAACCAGTCGTATTTTTATCAGTCTTTTTCTTAATTTTTGTTTTCATATTATTAAACATTTTCAACAGTTGTGCCGGATTGGTAGTTTTACCTACAGTTTGCGAATACTCCTCAGAAATACACTCCTATACCTTTTTCTTTGATGCAACTCCAATTGGAATTTTTGACTTATCAATCACTATTAGGTGTCCTCCTAAAAGACACACGAACAGTGCCCGACTCACAACATTCTTATCGAACTCTAAATCAGCAGCTTCGTCACTGGAGGACATCGCAGGTGTTCAGCAGGTACACTCAAAGCCAAAGATAAAGGTGCAGCGAACGCAGACAGGGACAGGACAAACGGATGACGGCGTGGTGAGTGAGCGAGCGTGTGCTCGAAGCCTAAGGTTGTTAGAGGGGAGAAAGCCTGTCGCGAAGGCAAACTCCAGGGAAGAACTTTCCAGTGTATTAAATTCTCTAGATTTCCGGATGGCACGAAGTATTTTCTACCAAGTAGTAGTATTTTATTATTCACTTCGTTTAGAGAAAATGCTAATACTTTGTAGTATTTTCTTCGAGAATGTTCTACTTTTTATTCACATCACCTAATGTAGTTATGTACATGTCCCTATACCAAACACACGGACATATTATACTTGTTTTCTGCATATCGAGGGGATGGGCCATGAATGAAATATTAAAAATTTTAAATGTAAGCCTGCTTATGAGTTATACATAATTTTAAAGGTTATTGTTTTTAAAATACAAAAGTGCAAACCTAAGTTCAAAAGGACGACCCATTCACAAAATACAGCGATTCAAATAATTTAATGTCATATTACTAATTCTTCTCAGTTATACGGCTATTTATTTAACATTTTCAGGTCTCTGTTGCTGAGTATGTTATAAAAACGATTGCGTTATAAAAATAGATATGCTATTTAACTAAGATAAAAATAAGAAAAATGTATCAAAAACACTTTTGACAGTAGGTTTAGCTAAAAATAGTTGAAGAATATTATTATAATAATTTGCTGCTTATTTTTTGTAAAATTTAATTTCTCATATTCAGTTAGATAAATTATAGCTTTACGCAGCAATAGATAATAATTATCTTGCCTTTGCCTTCAGCAGTATTACATATATGACATTAAATTCTTTGAGAGGCTATATTTTCTGACTAGGTCATCCTTTTGACCTCAGGTTTGCACTCTTTTGTTTTATTAACAGAGACCTTTAAAATGAGGTATAGCTCAAGGTAGGCTTACATTTAAAAATTGTAATACTTATTTCATGGGCCAGCCCCTCGATATTAAAAAAAAAGTAAAATGTGTTTGGTATAGGGACATGTACATAACTACAAAGTTTACACAATTTAAGCAGCAATTAAAAGGGTGCTTAAAACATTTTCATTTTATTTAAAAATTTTGTTGAGTGTTTTGGCGTTGAAATGAAAAATTATGGTGTACACATTTTTTGACAAACGATTAGTTCATGAGATAAAATAATCCTGTCATAAAATATTAGTACATAGTGGAACGGCTGCTATGAAAGCCTTAATTAATTATTTTGAATATAAATTTCTATTATTATAAATCTTATATATTCTTCATCCACCATCAGGATTTTTCCGGAATTGCTACCGATCCATTCAGAACTCAGAACTCTTTATTCATACAGGTTATACATGGTATACAACCGAATAGTGTAACAAACAATTGTTATAGAAACTAAATAAAAATTAAAATTAAACTAAGCTAAATTCAATTAAACTAAACTAAATTCAATTCAATTAAATGGGCAGATAACTACAGGACTTACCAAAAAACCAATGTTTAATTTCAATACACTCTAGTTCACAATATCAATCAAGAACAAATCAAGGGGTGGTAAAAAATTCCTCTAGTGAATAGAGACTTTTTGTTTATTAAGTATTCTTTTACCTTTAGCTTGAATTTGGTTGCATCATTTTCCTGTTTTAAGTGTATAGGTAGGTGTCTCATCAATTTGTTACCCATATAAGTTGGTTTTTTTTTCATAAAAATTTAGTCTGTGATGATTTATTATAATTTCTTTCTTTTGTCTTATGTTATAGGGATGAATTTGATATGAATCACAGTCAGCATAACTAGATGTTTTTACAATTAGTATGGCATCCAAGATATACTGACCATAGATTGTTAATATTTTTAACTTGCTAAACTCTTCCTTCACCGATTCATCAAACCTCTTTTTTAATATTATTCGTAACGCTTTTTTCTGTCGTTTTAATAATCTGTCCATGTTACTTTTTGTTGTTGCTCCATACAAACACAAACCAAAAGATATATGGGAGTGTACATAAGCAAAATAAATTGTTCTTAAAGTTGTTGTGTTACAAAAATGTGACATTTTAAAAAGTGCGTAGATTCCAGAATCAATTTTTGATAAAATCCTATCAACATGCTTACTCCAACTTAAGTTTCATCTATCACTAATCCTAAAAAATTTAAACTTGATTCGTTGCTGATTTCTTGATTTCTTAATTTTATATTAGTTGTACTTGATTTTTTATCTTGCTTTGTTTTGAATGTTATGGTTGTAGTCTTATTTTCATTCAAAACAAGATTATGCTTCAAAAAATAATTACTAAGGTTTTCAAGTTCTACATAGGAGATCATCTCTACCTGATCTAATGTTTTACCTGATACCTTCAAGTTGGAGTCATCTGCATAAAGACAGAGTTGACTATTTAATGGGTGCGAGAGAGTTTCACTAACATTGATGAGGTAACAAGAATAGTAAAGGTCCTAAAATGGACCCCTGAGGAACACAGAATTTCATAGGTTGTAAACTTGACTGCACTTTAAATATTCTATTGCCTTGCATCACATGTGTAATTTCTACAAATTGAAATCGATTATTTAAATACGATTTGAACCATTCCAAACTTGAGGAAGAGACACCAAGATCATATAGTTTTTTTATCAGAGTGGTATATTTAACACTATTGAAGGCTCTCGATAGATCCATAAAAATGCCACTGACAAATTCTCCGTTATCTACCGATTCGATCACTGACTCAACAAAGGATACTGCTGCACTGACTACTGATCTTCCTGGGCGAAAACCATGTTGAAAGCTACCAAACTTTTTGTACTTTTCTAGGAATGTTGATAATTGGTTATGTACTATTTTTTCATAAATTTTTTGAAAAAGTAGGAAGTAAAGCTACAGGTCTGTAATTTTCTTTAATTTCACGATCATTTTTTTTATGAATTGGGATTATTTTTGATTTTTTAAGTTTTTGTGGAAAAAATCCTGATACAAAAGACGAGTTTATTAAATGACAAATTATTTTACTAACTTCCTTTTTTGTTTCTTTGATTAATGTAACTGGTATTTCATCATACCCAGCTGAATTTTTTTCTTTAACAAATCTATGGCTTTTTCCACCTCTTTCATTGCCAGGCTTAAATCTAAATTGAATTTGAAAGGGTTCTCTAGATGTTTCCCTATCATGTAAGTATGAGTCTTTACCACTTACATCCTCAACTACATTAGCAAAATAGTCATTGAATATGTTAGAGACTAAGTGAGGGTCAGAAACATTGTGGTTGCCACAAGTCAAAGAAATATTCCTGATTTTTTTCTTTAGCTTTCTCAGTACCTACTACCTCTGTATTTATTATTTCCCATACTACCTTTTGTATATTAGATGAGCTATTAATTTTTTTTTTCAAAGTAATTTAATTTTGATTCATTCAACTTTGCTCTGTATTCTAATTTTTTATTTCTTAACAAATTTTTTAAGTAAGAGGATCTATTATTTCTTGCCATTTTTGTTAAATTGACTATTTCCCTGTATTCACATTTCAATTTGTCAGTAATCCATTCATTTTTCTGCTTTATTTTTGTAACAAGACATTTAGGGCAAGCTTCATTAAAATAAAAGTTAAACAAATCCATAAATTTGTCATACTTCTCAGCCACTGGAGCTTCATAAACATGTTCCCATGTTTCCTTTTTAAGAGAGTTTTTAAAAGAACTAATACTACTTTGGGAGAACTTCCTTACTTCTTTTTTTACAGTCGTTGTGTTGTCTCTCTATACATTTAGATTACTTATGCTTACAATTTGACCATCATGATCGGATAAGCAAGTGACAATGCCTTCTACAGTAATATTAAATTTATTCAATTTTTGTACTAAAAAGTTATCAATTGCTGTTCTAGAGTACTGGTAATTCTGGTCGGAAATGTTACTATATATTTCATGTTAAGACTTGTTAACAAATCATTAAACTTTTTGAAATCTTTATCTTTTTTCAAAACATTAATGTTGTAATCCCCCCCAATTATTATATGATCGAATTTTGTACTAAAATATTCTACCACAATACTTAGTCTATCCAAAAACGTAACTAAGTTTGATCCAGGTGATCTATAAATACCCAATACTAAAAACTTATTACTGTCAATATTGTAGCTTACTGCACAACGTTCAAAATTTTTTTTCTTGAATCAAGGTGTCTCTTATAAATATTGGTATTGTCACTTGCTTCCATTTCATACAATTCCTGCTCAGTATAATAACTCCACCTTTAGATGCAACATTCCGAGCATAAAAAGAGTTAGTTGTGTAATTGTTAAAATTAATTTTTTCTATTTCACTAGCCTTCATATCGTGTTCGGTTAGAATAACATTTCTGGATTCAGCTCATCTAAGGTTATCTCTAGTGGTTCTATTCTAGATTTTAGGTGCTGTATATTTTGATGAAATATTTTGCAGATATTTTTGTATATTGATTTTTTACTAAAATTATTCAAGCAAATTTTGTGATTGGTATTGTGTTTGTAAATATTTGATTTATCACCCCGCAAATTACTACCCAATCTGTTATTTACATCTATCCTTATTTCTGCAGAACAACATTCTTTGTCAATGCTATTTAGTTTAACTTATTGTCACATAATTCAAAAGATGAGTTTTCGCTGTGGAGTACTACAAACTAAACTTAAACTAATGTTCAACTCATTTACATGAGTATTGTCAGGATTTTTAGAATCCAGTTGGCCGACCGAGCCACTATTCATTACTTGAGACTCACAGTTACTTTGCTTTGCACAATTACGGATATCTTGCTGTAATCTTGGCATCATATGGTCCATAGCTCCCTGCAAGATGGACTGCAGTTTCTGACGTTCAGCTGGGCTGGTCCCCAGTGTTGGAATCTTGAGTGCAGTTCTCTTCTCTCAGCTCCTCCCCGATGCACACACGTAGCAATGACACAAATTCATGATGACGTAGTCCATTGATCAGTCTCTTATTCCTTGTCACTCTCTCATCTTGCACTATGATGTCTATACTTGCACCAGTACTACGGTAAAATTTAACAATATTTTTTGAGAATACTCGTACAGGTACTTGATCTCTCACGCATCCCATGGGGGAGCAAATTAGTTTATTAAGCTTCTTGACCTTAAAATCAGTTGTTAGATTTTTAAAAGCTTGATTATAGTCTTCTATTTTTGGTTTGGAATTAAAAGCTTTCTTAGTTACTAATCCATAAACTGAAGCGCCATGTTTACTGTACTGGAGTGTCAGATCTCCAAAAAGACAGTCTGATTGCTTAGGTTTTCCTCTTAAAGGCAACTGCTATCCCTCTACTCATCTGCTTAGGATTTTCGAAATCTCCAGAGATGCAGTGAGCAAACGCAATGGATTGATTGTCCTGTGAACTGATTGACTGCATTATATCTGCTTCGACAACTCTAATTTGATTTGCTAACTCTGATTAGCAATTTAGCAGCTTTTATAAGTACGTAAATATGATTCAAAAACACCAAAAATGGATGTACACATGTTTGTTGTTCCCTTTGTTCGTAATAATATTGATAATGGCGGAAAAGCATAATTTTTTATCCGCCATTTTGTTTTACAATATTTGTTATGTTAAAATAAATATTGTAAAATAAGTGGCTTAAAAACTCCCTAAGTACTAATTTCCAATAAAATATGTAGAGTATTTTTCGATTAATTCAAATTATGTTCTGTTTTTGTTTACTACGTATTGAATCATTGACTTTACAATTGGTGTATTTCTGATGTTGAGACCTTCCTTAACAAGTTGCAAAAGTTTTCAAATGGATTTATCTACTTTCTATTTATTCTGAATTTTCCCACAATTTTTTACCTGGTTTCCTGTACTAATAGTAATTGTATGGAAAACAACAAAGAGTTTTGAAAGAAAGAAACAATGAATAAATAATAATTTTAAGTACTTAATAAAGGAAAGTGATACGCTATTTAAAATCTGGAAGGCTGATCCACCAAATTTAAGAAATAAGAGAAATTATACATGTTTAAGAAACAAAGTTAATAACAAAATAAAAATAGCTAAGAACATGTAATATCAAAACTACTTGATATTACTTCAGTAACGAGGAACACTAAGAAGGTCTGGAGAGGTGTAAACAAGACAACTAATTTTTACTAACTATTGGTATTTAACACCCCAAAAATGTACTATCAAACTATAAAAAGGTTGACTAAGTAATACTACAGAATTACTATTTATTGATTAAAAATGTAAAGTGATCTTCTGTCACAAAGCTAACTCGAATCCATCCGTTAATGAGTGCAGGGGGCGCTCTGTAACTATGTGATCCATTGTTTGGATTGACTCCCCATGATCACATGACTGGTATAGTGTCAATCCCCATTTATACTTCCAGTAGTTATATCTACCCACGCCAGTCCGGAACCAATTCAAGAGTGTTCACTCCCTACAAGGGAGGTTCATCCCACTTACAGGTATTGATGGATCGTTAATAAGGAACTTATTTTGTCCATCAAAACTATTTCACACTACGGCCCAGCTAGTGTTGGGCAAGGAGTTTGATCTGCTCCAAATGGAAGGAAGTACGTAGAGGTGGGTTTCGAGATTTTAAGCAACCGTTCTGACGTGGAAGATCCTGCATAATGGGGATATTTGCATACATTCAAGATCTTATTGAATTCTTACCTCCTGACGTCTTATCTTTGGAGGAGCTATACTGCACAGTACCGGGAGTCGAGGAAGTGGAGTTGACATGGGAATGCCACTAATAACTCTCATAATTTTTTTTCATAAATCGACCACTTTAGTATGAAAATATTTAGCCAAACGGGAGCACTATATTCAGCAGCTGAATATACCAGAGACAAAGCAGTTGTGCGCAGGACGTGTGCGTTGGCTCTCCAGGTTGTTCCAGCAATATCGTAGTACATTTATCCTGGTGGTTTTGTTTTTAGCTGCTGTTTTTTGAAGATGGCTTTTACCATAGGCCAGACACCACAGCACTATGAGAGTTTACAAATATGGCATCACCCCGCTTGCTGGCAACAGTGAACATAAATCTCTTGCAGATCTATTACTGAGTGCAGGGTAATTATGCACTTTCTAGACGCCTTTGAAAATACGATTTCTTGTTTGTATTTGTTTTTTATGCTGAACAAGAATATATAATTAGATTTTCAGTAAAATTAAGTTTTCGGCCTGAAAAATGCACTTTTTACTTAATAAACCAAACATAACCTAACTTATCCTAATCTTCTATATTCTCAACAAACATTCATAATTTGCATCAAATTCAGGTGCCTGGTCTCCATGATGGCCATCACTCCAGCAGGAGTACGTCTGAATTTGTTTTTGGTGGCCAGTCAATACTCAACAAAAATTCATAATTTGCAATAAATTCGGGTGTCTGGTCTCCATGATGGCCATCACTCCAGCAGGAGTACGTATGAATTTGTTTTTTGTAGCCAGTCATATCTCCTATTAACCATTGTCCATATGGGCCACCATAGGTAATTTGTCGTGAATGTAGTTTTTTCGTAATATCTCTAGAAATAATTGCTGTTGACCAAAATAGAGAAAAAATTACACCATATTTTTTTTTTTTTAAAATCACAAAAATAACAGGAGATAAATCGAAAAATATCATTTTCGAAAATGTTGAATCTTCGTTTTTTTTTCATATAAAACGTTATTTCCACAGAATAACATGTGGGGTATTTATGCAGTTTCTTGCCACCAAACAAATTTGGAACATTTTGCTTGAAATGGCTCTTGAATTGGCTGTATTTTCACGAGATATGCTTTTTATTCCGCGGAAATAACGTATTTTACCGAAAAATTCGAAAAACCAATGTCACTTACTTTTAGTATTTTTGTCATATTTCCGTTAATTTAAATGGTAATTTTAATCATGTTTTTTTTATTTTGATGTTTTTTTGCACTGAATACAAATTTGAAAACTATTTTGGGTCTATTACAAATATTTCTCGAGAAATAACGGAAAACTACTGTCGCGGCGGATCGCGATTAGCGGCCCATTACGTGGTCATTATATACAACAACTATTAATCACAAAATCCGAATTCTAATATATTTCCCGCCGGAGTTGTGACGGCCAGCAGGCCGTCACGGGAGGCCAAAACGCTCCGAATTTAACGCAAATTTACGAATTTTTGTTGAGAAAATAGACAATTTAGGATAAGTTAGGTTATGTTTGGTTTATGTCAACAAAAATGCATTTTTCGAGCTGAAAAAATAATTTTACCACAAAACTAGTTATATATTTGAGTTCAGCATAAAAAAACACGAGAAATGAAAAAAAAATTGTCGAAAAATAAAGATTTTTAAAAAAGTTGTTTTTTTTTCATTATTGGATAAAAAATCTAGTTTTTCGATTTTTCGGTAAAAAACAAGTTTTCCGCGGATGAAATCAAACTCCTCAGGAGATATAAACTCATTTTTACCACTTTATTAACATGAAATTCGTATTTTCAGAGGTGGCAAGAAAGTGCATTAATTTACCCAACAACTATATATCACAAAAACCGAATTCACGTATATTTCCGCCGGAGACGGCCGGGCAGGCCGTCACGGAGGCCAAAACGCTCGAATTTTAACGCAAATTACGAATTTTTGTTGAGGAAAATAGACAATTACGATAAGTAAGGTTATGTCGTAAAAAGTGCATTTTTCGAGCTGAAAAATAATTTTACTACAAAACCAGTTATATATTTGTGTTAAGCATAAAAAAACACGAAATGGAAAAATTTGTCAAAAAATAACGATTTTTAAAAAAGTTGGTATTTTCATTATTAGATAAAAAACTAGCTTTTTTCCGATTTTTCGGTAAAAAACGAGTTTTCCGCGGACTGAAATCAAACTCCTCAAGAGATATAAACTCATTTTTCGCCACTTTTATAACATGAAATCGTATTTTCAGAGGTGGCAAGAAGTGCATAATTACCTTAACATTTAGTGTATTGTACCTATAACCATGAGTTGTCTATTGCTATAGGCCTATTAACCTAATGTCATAAATAAATAATTTGAATCAATATTTTTGATATGGTATCCAAACAGAGTAACCATACTACTTGAAGTAATTTACATCTCTTCCATGGTTTGTTAGATAGCCTCAGATACATACTAACCCTCCTGAGACAACACAAAAAAAAAACTTGTTATGACTCATGAAATTACCTATATACCTAAGACATAATTTGAGTTTACATTTATATTGTTCTGAATACCAGTTTAGGCATACTGTCCCTGAATTTGTGAACATTAGCTGGAGATATTAAAGTGTATGCCTATCCTATAATTATTGTTTTAGTTTAATAGTGTAGGCATACTTACTCTTTCTTGTGGTCAATAATTTCAATATCTAAAAATTCAAACCCTAAAGATAAACCATTGTTAGGATTCATAATTTCAATAAAATCGATTTTAGCAACACCACATCACGAAGCTACTCATACAAAAAACGTGTGTTTTAGATTATATTATCAATGTTTTACAAACACTTCTCTATTCCCTCCTTTATCAACTGACTGTCGAATTAACCCCAACTAAGTTGAATTGAAATATTCTTCTATTTCATCTCAATCACACAATCTCATAACGAACAAACGATGCCTGGCTTTTTTTATTTACTGAAATTATCTCATGTACTACCAAATACACGTGAATTAAATATGGGGTCCAAAAATATATGGTCTGAAATAAAATCCATAGAATAAAAACTGAATACATAACCGATAACCAATTTAGTATTACCATAGACCTTCTAATATACCTAAGGTAAAGGTATAATAGAAGGTCTATGTTACTACGGTCTTTCTAATGAATTGCGTTAGTGTTTTTAACTTCTTTATTTATATAAACGAAAACAATTTGTTTCATACAATGAGTTTTCATCGGATACTTTTATATTCGATTCAGGTATCCCACAAGGGTTAAATTTGGGTCCATTAGCAGGCAGACATCAATGCCTTAGTTAACTGGGAGTAACATAAACCTAAAATTCAATGTGAATAAATGTGTTGTCATGTCTCTTCACTCGCAAGACGGGTCCCGGGTGTTCTTCCAGTGGAGGCTCCTGAGAAGAGGCCCATGGAGCATCAGCTGCAACTGATTGTACAGTATAACTCGAGAGGTTTACCGAGGCACTTGGCCAGGTGATGTGCAGTAGACTAATTGGAGTGGGGGGAACCGCCAAGTCAGTGTTTATGGTAAATAAAATAGAAAATAAAAACATCTGAAATTTAAATTGTCGTTTAAAAAATCTTGTTACGTTAATAAATAAATAATTGCGACAATTATTACTAATTAATTAATAAATGACGGCGTTTAACTTTATTTATTTATTTGTTTACACTGTATATCTATGATTATATCATAATTGGATTTATAAGCAATTAATGTGCCTATTTCCAGAGCAGAATTTTGTGTAAAGACAGCATAATAACACAGTATACTGTCACTGTTGTATAAACCGTAGTGGGACTTGGACTGCCCTCCCCTTCACTCCTAGTATTGTTTCCCTCAATACTCTCACGCACAGGCCAAGTGCCTCGGTAAGCCTTGCAAGTTATAATTCTATGTTTTCTAAATTGATAGCAGCAGTAGTCGACTGAAAACAGTCCGATTGCATTTGCATATCATCACTCTCCAACCTGTTAGCTCTGCCGTGTTCAGTATTTACCTCGCTTTTTAGATAGTTCTGCTCTGTTAACTTTATTGTAATCTGCGTTAGAATAAATAATTACTAGTAGTTTTAATTTATATAATATTCACATGTTACATGGTCCATTGTCAATAATAATAATAACATCGTCCATTGTTAATAATAAACTTGTCACTTTAGTTCAAAAAATATCAACCCCAAAGCTTGAACAAATTTTATTGCTGGCTACTTAGAAACCATTTTATTCAATTGACGAATTTTTTTATTTTGATTTAGTTGCATTTTGAGTACTATATATGATTAGCTCATGCTTACCCCAAGATAACAGAGGTGCTTAGTGAAAATGTACTGTAGGCCCCTTCCCCTGGGTAACCTTAGGAGTAATCGAAACAAAAGATAAGCATTGCAAAAAGTTAGTTTCCAATGGAATATCATAAAACAGACGAGTGGAGTTGGCATCTGTTTTATAATATCCTAGTCAGTTTTATATTTCTGGCATGATTGAATCCGTTCAAAGAAAATATTTTAGTTTTTTGTATTTTAAAATATTTTGTCATTACACTTACACAGTACCATACAATGATACCTGGTACAAATGGTACAATGATACCATATTTGATACCGGGTTGGATATTATTGCCGTTAACGATCTCACCCTGTCACACACCCATGGACAACTCCCTGCCTATCTAAGCATGATCCATCTTCTGTGCCTACAAGCTTCAGCCTCCTAAATCACAACCAAAATATATTCAACATAGAAATTATAAAGCCATAGATTTTGAAGAATTTCTGTTCGATTTGCATGTAACTCAGTGGGACGATGTACTTTTTTCCCCTGACGTTGATATATGGTACAGGCATTTAATAACATCTTAATTACCTTGTTTGACAAGCATGCTCCTTTGATTACGAAAAGAGTTACAAAGAAGCCTGCTCCTTGGCTTACTGATGATATTCATTCGACGCCTTCAAAAAGCACGAGATCTATCGTTTACGAGAGCGAAACGCTCAAAGTTACCTGAAAATTGGCTATCCTATAAACGTCTAGAACGAGTAGAAATAGTACTCAACAACAAATACGTAATGCAAAAGCTAGGTACTACTATAGATCCTTTTCTCGGTCTCCACCAATCATCTAAAAAATTATGGTCCAAAGTCAAAGAAATGGGACTTGGTAAACCCATGGTTGAAAAACTCATCAACATCGATCTCAATACCCATCAATGATTATTTCGTAACATATACCAGTGGGACCAGTCAGGAGTTCCTGCTTACATCGACCAACTTCATAGATTGCCCCTTACCTCATTTTGAGGAGCAGTTTTCCCTTTTCGTCTGTAACGGAGGGCTGATGTGTGTAGAGCAGTCATGAGAACTACAAGTAATGCAGTCGGGTCCGATAATATTCCTATTAAATTTATCAAAGATACTTTGCCTGTCACACACTCCCAATAATTACAATGATTTTTAATAGGTCTCTCCTGTCTTCCACTTTTCCAAACATTTGGAAAAAGTGCTATTGTACGCCCACTTCATAAATGCTCCTCTCCCCTGTCACCTTCTGATTTCAGACCTATTAATATCCTCCCAGCATTGTCCAAGTGCCTTGAAAGAGTAGTACATGAGCAGCTATCATCATTTATAGAACGTAACAATATCTGTCCAATTTTCAATCTGGATTCAGACACAACAGAGTACCACATCTGCACTTCTAAAAATAACTGACAAATATTCGTCGTGCCATGGACAAGTAGGCAATTGACACTCTTAACTTTATTTGATTTTTCTAAGGCCTTCGACTGCGTTGTTCAACCCCTCTTCTCTTATTTAAGTTGAAGAGGAGTGGATTTTCTGATGGTTGTGTTGACTGGGTGAGGTCATATCTATCTGACCGTAGACAGTGTGTGAAAGCTGGTAATGGTGCTTCACATTTGAGATCTGTTACTAGAGGTGTACCTCAGGGTACAGTGCTAGGGCCACTTTTCTTCTCTCTTTATATCAATGACATAATTAATGTAATTTTAAACTCTAAATTTCACTTGTACGCAGATAGACTTGCAGATATATCACCACTTTTTAATTACTGACTTGGTCAGATGTGTATTTCTTATGAACTCCGACATACAAGCTATTAGCTCTTGGCCCTCAACCATGGATTGAAACTAAATGAAAATAAAACCCAAGTCATAATAATTGGTTACAGCAAACTTCTTAACAAACTTAACTTCAATGACATCCCGAAAACTTATTCTCAACAACCAGGCACTTGAATACAGCACAAAGTACCGTAACCTTGGGACTCACTATTACTAGGACCTTGGGATGGGACTGAACAGGTAACTGAAATTTGTAACAGAGTGTTTGCAGGCATACACAGTTTGAACGGTTTGCACTTTACTTACCACTGAATGTCAAGTGTTGCTAGTAGGGCTCTAGTTCTTACTCACTTTAATTATTGTGTCGTCATGATAATGACATGTCTGCCGAGCTCTCTGAGAGACTTCAACGTGCACAAAATTACTGCATCAGATTCATATTTCATCTTTCAAGAAGAGATCATGGTAACCCAATTCTATGATCAACTTTCTTTACTAAAAATTAAGGGGCTCTATGAATTTCACACATTTCTTTCTTACACAAGGTATTGCACACGAAGTCTCCTAAATATCTGTATGATAACTTCAAGTTTTTGTCTCATATTAGTGCCCCGGGAAAACACGCAGGGGTGCCTTCGCTTCTTTGTATTCCTACTCATAGAACTTCAATATTTAATAAATCGTTTATCGTAAATTCTTGCCGTCTGTGGAATTCCCTTCCAGACGGTATGAGGAACATTGATAACTGTTACCAGCTTCAGGGCGGAGGTAAAAGCCTTTCTCTGCGGGTCGATGATAGCCGGTAGGTTTTGGCAAGCATCTGGAGGATACGTATGAATGTGGTAAGTTTTTCCTTTTTTCTTTTAGTTTAATGATTTACTATTAAGTTAATATATGTGTGAATGAGCGTGTGATCCAGTTGAAGAGAGCGTGTGTGAGGGTGTAAGTGGAATTTTCATATCTTATTTTTATTTCTAAGTCTGTTAATTTATTTTATACTTGTAATATACATATATCATTTAACTATGGTTATTAATATATTTATTTTAAAATAGTTTTTTTTATTATAATAGTTATTGTTACTTTTATTCAGTTGCAATTACTGTATTTAAAAACAAAACTGTTATAATTGTAATTATTTTTGTATCAGAATAAGTGGAAGAAGGGACTTTCTAGTCCCAACATCGCCTGGTTAAATAAAGACGTATTTCATTTCATACCTAGGTACAGAGTTGACAGGCAGGTCAGGGCTTTCCTTCCAAGCAGAGATGAGTGGATGTGAAGTACCGAGCCCTCACAAGTCAAAGGAAGCGTCTGGTTTACGGACGGTTCACTTATAGAAGGAGGTGCGGGTGTACGGAAAGTTCTGTCTGTACCTCTAGATGCCCATGCTACCGTCTTCCAAGCGGAGGTGATGGCAATCATGACAGCCGCACAGGAAGAAATGCGTCTAGGTGGTTTCGGAGGAGTTGTGCAGTTCCAGCAGGGCGGCGTTTTAAAGGCGACGGGGTCCCAAGTACCAGTTCTAAGTTGGGTAGGGATTTCCAGGGGACCCTAGAGCCCCCTTTTCCAGTGTAAACTGTGAACTCATTGGGGCCCCTGGGCTGATGTGGGGGGGGGGCTTTGGGTTGGTGAGGGGCGGGTTTTTGTTTATTCCAAAAACAGTTCCTTTAAAAAAAAAAAATTTTTTTTGGGAATTTATTGCCACTTTTCCAGTAGTGTGGGGCAGAGCAACTGAAATAAAGATTAAATTTAAAAAACAAGGTCCGCCCAATCACTGTAAATGCTTCCTCCTCTGTGTGTTGCTTAATACTATTAGTTTTTACACAAAACTATATACAAATAAAAAAAACAAAATTAAACAAGAAAAAAAAAGAAAAAATTCCCTTTTTTTTGAGGACCTCATTTTAAAATTTTAACAAAAAATTTTAGCGTTAATAAATGAAAAAATATATAAAAAATTTACCCCAATTTACAACTTATAAAAGAAAAATTAAAGTAGTAAAGACATTTTACTTTAAAAAACATTATTCAGAAATTGTAAATTTTTCATTAGAATGTAACCAGTTCTTTAACAAAAAAAAAAAGTTTAAAAGATGTGACTTTTTGATTTCTAAAGGTAATGATTAAAATACTTGGGCCCAATACATGAAGGGTGTCTAAAAGATGACCTATGACTTTGGTGTTTGAAAGATTTTTTGGACTTTCCTCTAGTACTAAAAAACAATTAAAAAAACTCCTTGGTTTCCATTTTCTGATAAAAAACCAATCTCTAAGTACTTTAAACCGAAAAGGGGTTAAAGGGAGGATTTTAAATGGCAAAAAAGAGGAAAGAATTTTCCCCTTTTAGCTTTTTTAATTGTCTGAAAAAGTGATTTTGAAAAAAGTACGAAATTTTAAATTAGGTGATATTTAACGTTCCGCCCCAGCATGGATTGCATTTTCATTTAGTTTGAATTAGCTAATAAAAGGATCTCAAAATTTTTCTCACAAAAGTTTTTCAGAAAAAAAAATTTCCAGAAGTCTGATTTTAGTTTGAAAATGTAAAAAATTATATGTTTTTCCATGAAAGCTTTCGCCCCAAAAAAATACCAAAGGGGTTTTTTGAAATTGTTACTTTTTTTTATTACGCAATTAAAAAATTTACAAATGAACAAAAAAGTTTCTGGTATTTTGAGGTTCGTAAAGTTAAAATGTAAAAATCAAAAATCTAAATTTTGTTTTTTTTTTAAAGTTTATACTTTTATTTTAAAAAAACCCAAAATTTTTTTAAGGGTTTTTGTTTGTCCCCCTTACCAAAACAACTCCCAACATTTTGATGGAGTTTCACATAGAAAAAAGCAAGTTATCAGCAAAAGCATTGGGTTTGGGGAAAAAAAATTTTTTTTTTTTTTTAGAATGTTAAGAAAAATTAATAATAGAGTTGAAAAGAAGGCAGATCCCTTTTGGGACTCCTGTTTTAAATTTATAAGAGTGAGTTTAAAGGTGTTACAGATTTTCCCCTTTTGCCTGCGTTTTGGAAAGGGAAAAATTTGAAACCCAAACTTGGGCTTTTCCCTCTGCCCCCAATAAATTTTAATTTATTTAAAAGTATTTCAGGTTTAAAAACGATCAAAAGCCTTTTTAAAAATCAATAAATAAACCTGTCATCTTTTTAACTTTATTAAAAATTTTTAAAAATTTTGTATTTGAAAAATTAAAAACAGCCATCTTCAGTAGATTTTCCTCTAAAAAAACCGTATTGATGTTCACTAAAAAAAAGTTTGCAAATTTTAAGAATTTAATAAGTATTTTCATGTTTTTTTAAAATTTTTTTTTAGAAAAAATAGACAAAAGGTTATTGGTTTTCAGTTTATAAAATTTTTCATGACGTTCCTTTCTTAAAAATAGGAACTATACCTTAGTTTTAGTTGTTCAGGGAAAACCGTTTAAAAAAATTAAGTTGATTACAGAGTTAAAAAATTGATGAAATCTCTGACGTATTTTCTTAAATTAGAATAGAAATTTAAAATTATCAAACCCTTGATTTTTTATTTTTTAAGCCGTAATAGTAAAAAAGTACTTCGTTTTCTGTGTTGGAGAAAAAAATTTTTGGATTTTCAAACTTTGCGAAGTGGCGCCTGGTCAAGGTTTTTGTTTTTATCAAAAGGCCCCTTTTTTGAGTTGGATAATTTAATTTCGTTAATCGTTTTCGCTCTGTTTCATGGTCAGAGATAGTTTCACCTTTAAATTAACTCTATTTTTTAAACCCCCTTTTTCACATTACCACCATTTTAAATTGTTTATTCTTTTCACTGCATTGTGATATCCCCTTTTTTCAGTTGCAAAAAATTTAAAAAAACTGATTCTTTGTAAAAATCTATTTCTTTCATAAATTTTTAGAAAATCTTTAAAATAATTTTAAAAAAGTTTGATCATAAGGCCTTTTTTTGCTTTTTTTAAAAAGCGGTTTTTTTATCCAATTTCTAATAATCAAACGTTTCCATGGCTTTAAGATTCGTTTACTCAACCTATTACTTTTTTAAAACGTAAAATTCAACTTTTACAGATTAAATTAGGTTTTTATGAAACAATTAAAACTGTATTTACTTTGTCCACTTTAAAACGTTACTCCAAAAATAGCTTGAAATTTAAATTTTTTAATGCTGCGAAACCCAACTTTGGTACTACACAAGTCTTATTTGCCCCTCTTTAAGAAATTATTTTCGCGTGTCGAAAGTTCCATTTTTAGCCAAAACCAGTGATCCCGTTAATTAATGTCAATACTTCACTTTTAAATTGTTTAAAACTTGTGTCGGTTTAAAATATGATCTTTCCTTTTTTCAAAATTAACTGTAATTCGGGTTGGCTTATTTATAAATTGTGCAAAACCATGGCTATGAAAAAGATTAAAAATTTTGAGAGATTTGCTTTTTACTTAATGTATCTAAATTTTTTTCCCCGATGTAATGTATCTTTTTGCAACTTTTTTTGCTTGCCACTCAATTCATTTACAAAATCATATTCCGAAAATCGTGCAATCTATATAAACAAGGATTTAAAATAAATTTTTTTATAATTTAAATTTTTACGAGCAATGAGTCAGCTGTAATAAAATTAATATTTGTTAACTGATTTATATTTCCGTACGAAAACAAAGACACCTAGTTGTGGGTGTCATTACCTTAAAAAAAAATTTTTAAAAACCCGGAAAGTGTAAAAATTAATCTCTTGCTGTTGACCCAAAAACTTCACAAAAAAAACAATAAAACTAATTTTTTTTTCAATTTGTTTTAATTCTAAAATAAGTGTTAAAATTTTTCGCAAGTCCTGATTTTGGGCATAGTTAAATTTAAACTATTTGAAATTGTTTTAAAAATAAATTTACATCATTTTTTTTGTTTAGATTTGAATTTTTTATCTAGTTAAAATATATATGTATATACGCTAAACAAATACTTGGTTAAAAAAATTTTTTTTACAATTTTTTTAAAATAGGTTTTTAAAAAAATTTTTGGTTTTTTGAAATTTTTTATACTTTTATACAAAAAAAATTTGTTACGGTAAAAGCCGGTTTTAAAAAAATAAAATTTTTTGTCAAATAAAATGTTATAAAACTAAAAGGACATGTACAAAAGTTTAACACAAAACAAAACCAAGATCTTTTACCGTACTGTGAGTCATTTGGGGTTCATATGTCACTGGGGTTTTTATCCTTTTTCCCAGTTTCCCCTTGGCTTTGGGCGAAAAATTTCCCCATCTCTGCACCGGCAAAAGGTATACCGATGTCGCGAAGTTCCCTTTCTAGGCCGGAAGGCCCCTTTGGGGCATTCCTTTCCCAAAAAGGTTAAGGGGAAGAATTGATCTTTGGGACTCTGGGGAAAACGTGAAGATGGGGGGGCCCGGGGGTCCGGGCTAGGGTCTCGGTGTTTTATCCAAGGGGAGGATCGCAGTTACACCCGAGTTTTTGCTGATTGTGACCCGGGCCAAGGTGGGGGGGGGGGTTTCGGGAATGCTGAGGGGAAAAATCTTTTTAAACAGACATTAAGATTATGGCCCAAAACCCACATGTTGGCTCTGTGGTGAGGGGATGGGAGAGTCTATACACATCTTGTGTCTTTGGGAGTTCCTATCTCTTAGGTACAGGACTCTGGGGCCGCTTTCTGAAACCAAGGAATCAGAAGGGCACATGGGGGAGCCCTGCCTTCAAAAGGGGGACGGGCTTTGTGAACGTGCCAGGCTGGGGCGCAAAGGGGTTGAGTCTGGGCCCACGGTCTTTTGGGACGGCCCCAAACCCCAGTGTATTAACTAAGCACGGGTACCGTACACCAAAATTAAATATTTTTTTACATACCAGCCTGACTGACAGAAGAAGTTGCCTGCTTATATATTCCAAAACTTATGAAGGGGCCCCTAAATGAGTTGTTTTTTGGGTCAACTGTATTCTGTGTGACTCGCCCTAACTCAGTAGCAGACTCCTTTTTGTTCATTTTTTTTTTTTCACGCCTAGCCTTGTCAATATTACCTTAATTTTATCTATGTTCGTTAAAATTTTTTTAAACATAATTTTTTTTTTGCCCTTATTTTTTTTATTTTAATTTTTTCCCAATCCCTCCTTTTTTTAAGCGTTTTTTTTTTATTTTTCATTTTTATTTTCCAATCTTGTATTTTTTGATTATTTGCTGTTTTCATTGTTGAATTTATTTTTGTTTTTTGTTCATATATCTAGCTTGTTTTTCAATTTAATGTTTACATTGTTATCATTCTTTTGTTATGGTTGTTATTGTTTTATTTAACCTTTGTTTTTATTTTTATTTATTTTTTTTTTTTGTATGTCAGGGTACAATATCAAATCTATATTTTTTGGTGTAGTAGAAGTAATGTTGTTGGTGTTTAAACTTTATCATTTTTATTATATTATTTTGGATTATATAGACTTCTGTTTTTTAATGCTATAATGTAATAAGTGATTTTATAGCATTATTAAAAAAAATAAAAATCGAAATTGTAAAAAAATTTAAAGCAGAAGTCAGAGTGAGCTACAAAAACCATATTTACATTTTAGTAACTTTTTTATAAAGATGAATTTATGATCCTTTTTTAAAAATAATGTAAAATCTAAAACACTTTTAAATATACAACAATAATTTATAAAAGGTTGATATTCGTATCTTAAAAAAAAAAATGGGAAATTTTCATTATTCACTAACGTGCCAGCAATATAGTTTTCCCAAAATATGTATTGTTTGAGTTATTTGGTTTTTTAATATTGCAAAAATTTTAAATAAATTAAAAGGTTAACTCATTGATATGTATAGAACAGTAAAGAAAAATATCCCCAGTTGGTAATATTTAAAAGGGGACAGGGTACGCGGAAAGCCAGTTGTATTCCGGGCCCATTAATGGGTTTGTTGTAATATCTTTGAAAATTACTGTTGTTAAAATTTATTTTTTTTACGAATTTTTTTGACAATGAACCCCCATTTTCATTTTTTTAAAAGATTGTAAAAAATTACAATTATTATTAAAATATACATAAAAGATTGAAAATTAAGGGAAAAAACAAAAATTATTTTAACAATTATGCGGGAAAATTTTTTTTTAAAATATATAACTAAGCCACCTTTTTGCTAAAAAAACCCACACATGCTGGACATTTTTTTTCAGGTGTGTGGTTTAAAGCATTTGAGCCAAGTACATTATTCCGGCATTTGTTAAGATTTTGCAGTTCCGATTTTTTTTCGAGTGGGTAACACCGGGGTAATTGTGTTAATTTTCCCCATCTGCCCCCTGGGACAAGTGTGCAAAGTCGGTCCTTGTTTGTAACATTAATTTATTAAGTTTTCAGAAAACCAATAGTATTTTTTTGTGCCGATTTTAGGAACATGCTTAAAAATTGTAATTGTACCTACCACCATCATCCCAAGTTTCAGGGGGCCCCCCAAAATTGTTTTTCTAAGGGCCCGGATATAATTAAGCCGTTAGTTTTGGGGGTCAAAAATTAAAAAATAACTATTTTTTGCCGCTTTGTAAAAACTATGCCCAAAGAGATCTCCCCCCAACGAGAAAAATTAACGGAAAATTTGACAAAAAACCCATAAAAATATTTAATTACAAAAATTTCCAATTATACCTGGTTTTGTAAAATAATTTAACTATCCTAATTATACCCCCACCAACCCATTACGACAAAATGTTTTGTTTTAAGCCTCCCGAAAGTGGTTGACCCCCCCCCGCCTACCCATGATGACAGTGATAGGACCACTGTACGTGTAGGGGGGGCGGGGGGGTCAGTCCCAACTGATGTAGGGGGGGCGGGGGGGTCAGTACACTGTAGTTACAAGTTTTAAACGTTGTATAGAAAAATTTGACTGGAGGTCGGGCGTCAGTTAGCTGCAAATCTGTACACTGTACTGTATGGGGGGCGGGTGGGTACTTTATTTTGAAACATCCTTTTTGATGGACGAATTCATTAGAGACCTTTTTGGGGGGATGAACATATCTAGTTGCCCCCACGTATCTTCAATTCAACTTTGAATGCCTCGAGACTATAATATGATGGAACTGTCCCTGATTTCCCTCATGTTTTTTTCCTTCATTTTTCCCCAAAAAATAGTAACCCCCGGTTTTTCTTTCTTTTAGCACGACCCAAGTTGGGGGGTTTTTATTTTTTCTTGATCAAACTATCATTAAAATAAAAATTTTTGCTTCTCCCTCGATAAAAAACCCAATGTCAGTGAACAAGTTTCTTTTATCTCTTCTTTCACCCAAGTTTTTTGTCTAACTTTCGTAAAAAAGGAATCCCTTTTTACCAAGTCTCGTACCGGTTGCCTTATTCTAAATAATTATAAACCCAGTTGTCATTAAACTTTAAAAAAAATAAAAAATTTTGAAGAAATTTTGTTTAAACGGTTTCATAAATTAACAAGGAAGGGATTTGAAATCATAAACAATCTTCATTAAAATAAAAAATTTATTTATTGAATATACATTTTATAAAATTTTTAGATCTTTAAACTGCCTAACATTTTAAAATTTCTTGGGCCTTTCTGTGAATCAATGTTAATTCGTTATTCTGGTTCCCCTTTTTTTTTTTTCTTGTGGTTTTTTTTACAGGAGGCAGAGCTATTTTTTCGTCCAAAACGACCTGTCTTCAACTGGAACAACCCTGACCAGGCGATAGCCAAGCTCTCGAAGTTATTTTGGGAAGCCAATATGGATTTTGTCATTGTCATTTTGAAAAAACCCCTTTAAAAAGAAAAAATCAGGGGATTCAATTAAAGTCAGCAACTCAGGGCCATTTTAAAAAAAAAATGTCTTAAAAAAAATATTTGGGGGAGAATCAATAAATTTGGGAAATAGAATACCCACTAAATACATGGTTCCTCAGCCGTTAGGGGGATGTCGAAATGGATGAGAAGGAACTTTTGTCCAAAGTTTACTTTTATTTTTTTCATGGACTTACTTTCTTGTTAAGATTTCGATCCCTATCTTTTTAATTTTTGTGTATGTTAAAATTTTTTTATATAAAAAAAAACAAAGGGACTTTATTTCAAAAACATAAAGCGTTATGTATTTAAAATTGTAAAAGGCTGTTTTTAAAAAAAGACCTTTTTGGAATCCCCCCTTTAAAACCCTAGTCTGTTGGAAAGTGACAGGCCACTGTATTAAAAGGATTATTAAATTTTTTTTAGGGTTTATGAATGTTTAAAATGCCTCCTAAAATTGAAAGTACCGTAATTTGAAGTAGCACTGTTGTAATTTTTTTTAAAAGCTAAAGCGGCTGCATTCACTGTGTGAGATTTTGAAGTTTATGGAAAAAACAAAATGGGTATAAATGGTACAGAAGGGGTAAAGGGCTTTAATTCAGTGTATGTGGCCAAAAAGTTTTTCCGCCCCCTGACTTAGGGGCTGCATGGCCGTTAGTCGGTAGTGGTTGTCAACGTCGCCTCAATACTTTATTAAATCACTCTTCGCCAACTTTCCCGGGGTTTGTTTTAGTAGGTCTCCCACTTCTAAAAAACTACGAGTAGGGTGGTTTTCAATTTCCAGTTACAATTATTTTTTAGAATTTCTATTATTTTTTTTAATTGTTTTTATTTTTTGAAAAAGTAGGAATAAAATTAAAAAAAAAGAGTGATGCACTGCAAAAAAATAAAAAGATTGTATTTTATTTTAAAAAACTGAATTGTGTTCTGTTGCATGTTTTAAAAAATTACTCCAATTTAGACTAATTGTAAACAAGTTAAAAAATGGACTGTAATGTCGTTTTAAATGGGGTTTTATGTTTTTTACTTCATTCCTTATATTATAAAAAGTTTATTAAAAAAAGGTGGTGAAAAATTTGAACATTTTTGGAAAATTTCCTTCCCCAGGGGCTGTGGCAGACTAACACCCAATAAATTGATTATTTTGATTTTTCCCCCATATATAAAAATATAATGATATTCATAAACTGGCACTACAAAATCAAAAAAATAAGTTTGATAAAAAAATTTCACCATTAGGATAATTTTTAATTTATAAATGATTCACAAAATTGTGAAAAAGAAAATATGCCCTTTAGCATGAATTATTTAAATGGCCATACTTTTTATGATGGGGGAATGAAGTGGACAATTTTCATTTTACGGATGATTGGGTGCAAAAATGTCATGAAAAATTAAGGAAAAGCGCTTTTCATTGATTGTTTATGTTGTAATTTCCTCAAGTGTGAAGAAGTGTGATTTATGAAATTTCGACAGAACGTTTGAAGTACCGAAATTTATCCCCCCTAAACAGAAAAGTTAGCCCGTTCTCTCACATTTTTGAGTATTGCAATCGGTTTGGTGACTTTTTTAACCCAAAATTTTCAGTGTCCGATCTCGCTATGAATGTTGCGGCTTTACCTCTTTAGCGTTAAGAAAACTTAAAGCAGCGTATACTTTTCAATCAGCAGCATTTTCAATCGAAGGGGGCATTTAAACCTCATAAACAACCCCAAAAACGTTGAATGTATTCGTAACAACAGCGTGGCTTGCTAACAGAAGGGTACCAGTGTTTATGCACCAAACCCAATGCAAAAGTAAAAAGGGGAATCCCAAAAAGGTATTGCTTTAAAAAATGCCCCGTATCTTTTTCTGAAATTTTCTATTTGAAAAGCTGGAATCACAAAAGAAAAACAGACATCTCTTTCGACCCCGTTTGTGATTTAAAGGTGTAGAATTACAAATCTTTATCTGTAATTTTTTTTTTATTAATTTATAGTAAAATTTTCATTAAAATCATGTTTAAAAAAGCAAAGTGGTATGAATTTTAAAAAATAGTAGAGTAAAAAAATTGTAGTTCCGCTAAAAGCGGAAAAAAAGTTTTATTCCCAGAAAGCTTAAATAAAAATAATCTCAAACCAAAGAATTTTGAGATTATTTGGGATTTTTTTAAACCCCTTTTTGTTTTGAAATTGTCACTTCAAAAAATTTTTAATCAAAATTTCACAGTTAAAAAATACAGAAGAAATAATTGACCACTTCCATTTACAGTCAGTTTAACATGTCTAATTTATGATGTTATTTTTATTACAAACATCACTTGTAAAGGAAAGTACCCAAAGAAGAACTGGAATTATTAAAGTGTTTTGAAGATCTAGAATTTGCAGATAAGTAGCTTATTCTAAAAAAACATATAGGAATTAAAAAATGTTAATAATAAAAAAAACAGGAAAGATGTAAGCACAAAAAGCCACTGCAATAAAACAGTAGCCTTTTTTTTTTTCCCAAAATTTGGGGGGGTTGCAAGTAATATATAGGAAAAATTAAAGAGTATAGCTCAGTAAAACAAAAAATAACATTTAATTTCCCGCATTTAAATCATTTCCCTTTGAAAAAATGTTATTTCCAAATAATAATAATTGAGTTTTATCGTGGACAGCAAATTAAGAGAAAAAGAACATTTTTTTCATTGATAACTGCTACACATGAAAAAAACACAATACTAAATAAATTAGGGTTTAGTTCCCCTTTGGGAAACACAAATTTAACTGTTGACTAGGGGAAACAAAAACATTTTTAAGTTTTTTTATATAAAAGGGCAAAAGGGTATCTTACCAACATTGAATATGGGAAAGGTTTTCGTATATTGATTTTTTTGTGCGATGGGATAGCAAAGAAAAAAAAAAAAAAAAATCTGCAAAATTTTTTAAAAGTAAGGGGTTTCAAAAATAATAAACAAATCAGAAATTTTCCTTTTCCCCCAATTCTGAAAGGTTTAAATTGAGAACTATAAATCTGTAATAACATACTTGAAAAAACTTAAAATTTGAGGATTTTATTGAAGTTAAAATTTGGGATGGCAAACACGTTAACAGGAAAGGTGTGGTGTCAGTGGCCAAGACAGGTGAGAAGAAGAAAACAACATGATGTTCCTTTCTCATGACCCAAAAAAATATGGTGAGCGATCAAAAACTGCTTTATTTGTGTACATGAATCAAAGGAAGTTTTTTCATTTCTTGTCACTTTTAGAAAACACCAATAAAACAGTCAAGAATTACAAAATTTCTTAAATGTAGGCTTACAGAGATATTATCTTCAGAGTTAAGAAAAATTTTATTTTAAAATGATGTTCCAATTGGGATTTTTTTTTTAAGTTCTTTATTTAATTTTGATTATTTCTATTGTTTAATGTCCCTTAACAAAAACCCATTTATTTTTAAAATTGAAAGAGTTCTCAGCTTTTTTCGAACTATCTGAATCTTATTTTTAAGGGGAAACCTTTTAATTTTTAAATGTTTTTGAATAGCCTATATAATTCAAATTTCAATAAAGCAAATTCCCTTTAATTTTGAAATAAATTTTATGACCCCGAAATTTGAAGAAGGTTCTATTGAATATAGTTTTTTTTTTCAACCCCGGATAGGTTATTTTTTGTTTTTTTAAATGATAAGAAATAAGACTTAAATTTTATAATGTATTTAAAATTTACATTGTACAAAGTTTGTGTATTTGGCCCAAAACCCCCAAAAATGGGGGGCGGGGGGAGGATTAACTAAACCCAGGTATTCAAAAGACCTTATACTAGAGTTTATCTAAAGCAAAAAACACGCAAGGGGATAGCGTTTTGGCCCGCACCCCATCCTTCCAAACTGTTAACGTGTGGGCCACCCCACTTTTTAAATTTTAAAAAAATCCTTAAGACAAAATCAGTTAATAGCAGCAGGTCCTGTCACCATCTTTTTCCTTAATAAAAAAATAATTCTTTGTAATTTCCTGCAACAAAAATCAAGGGAACTTTTTGCAGCATTCATTTCAGGTCTGATTAAATTTTGAATATTAAATAAAATTTAAAACGCAACTTGACCTCCCAAATGCTAGTACTAAATAAATATTAAAAGCTACAGTAGAGCCCGCTAATTTGAATTCGGTTTCCAAAATCCCTTAATCAAAAAAGAAATGACAAAAGATTTTTTCAAAAATTTAAAATTTCTTTACTGTAAAAAACCCCTACTTTATTTAAACTAACAAGAAAATATTATTTTAATATTTAAATGTTAGTAAAATTTTCAAAAAATTACTTTTAAAATACAGAAAAAGCTTTGTTTAAAGAAAAAACCCCTTTTCCCCGAAAAAAAAATTCCCAGCATCCAATCATATAGCCATGTTTTGGGTTGGGTGGGGTGTTGCCACTGCGTGTGTGGGGATTTTTTGCAGCCGGAGCGGGAATTTTGGTTATAAAAAAAACTGAGGGTACATAAACCGTTTCGAACTATTTTAAAAACTGTCAGTGGAAATGGAACAGTGTGTTAGGGGGTGCGGGAGAATGCCAGAAAAATGCCAAACTTCCCGTTGCATATAGGTCCGTTAAAAGTTTCTTCTATTAAGGGTTCTTTCCCTTTTTATAATCATGGGTATTTTCCCTTTTTTATAAATGGTTTATTGCGTTTTAAAAATTAAGTTCTGTACTTAAAAGTTAGGATTTATTTAGTTTTGTTTTATCAAAAGACATTTTTTAAAAAAATCTGTTTAAAACCCAATTATCTGAAAAATTGGTAATCCGAATGGGTTCGGTCTAAAATTTGATTACCGGGATCCCCCTGAATCTATGTGTTTTTGTACAGTTTTTATAACTGTTTCGTTTTAGTATGGGACTACCCACAACAAAAATATTTTCCTTTGGGAAAGCAATTTCAATTTTTGGAGGAAGTTGAACAAAAAATTTTGTGCCCATTCTTTGAGGTTGGTGGCGCTTTGTACCCGCACATCAGTAATATCCCCCCTTACCCGGGTACCTCTCACACAATGATTTGGTGTTGAACGGAAATGCTCCCGGGGTAGGCGTTTTCCTTCGTTTTTGGATGAAATGAAAAAAAGATTTAAAATTAGACAGAAAAAAGAAATTTACTACATTATTGGATCCAACCCTAAGATTTGTAATTAACGATAACCCGAGCATGAAGAAGTAAACCAAGAGGGAAAAACCAAATATTAAAATTTCAATTACCAAAAGAAAATACAAAAATTGGAACCAAATTGTTGATCTCTGATGGATCAAGGGGAAAAAACTCCCCCCTTGACTTTTAAGCAACAATAAGAGAAGGATTAGTAACCCCAAAAAATTTTGTGAGAACGTCTATTTTAGCATATTATCAGTCTTATTCAAATACAGTTTAGGTATGGTGGTAATTGTACCAGAATTAAAGAAAAATAATCTTTTAAAACTATTAAAAAATCATTTAAGAATGTGACTCCAGATATCACGCAAACTTTTTTTTTATTGATTTTAAATTTAAAACCCGTACAAAATTTTTTGCTTTTTATTTTTATAAAATAAACAGAATTTTTTAATTTCAACAAAATTTTTCAAAATATAGCATAAAAGGCAGGAAACACGTGAAATCGCTGCGAAGACTTTCTATAGTATTTTTTATAGTAACCCCCAAAATTTATAATATTTCAGAACCTAAAATTAATTTTATTCTTTTGAAACTAAAAAAATAAATTTCTGCTGCTTTTAAAAAACCTGTTTTACAGTTTAGATGGTTTTTAAATCAATAACCTTAATTTGGGCGAGCCGGTTTTAATCGTCAGGACTTTGGCTTGGTTTAGATATTGAGCTGGTTTGAAACCCCCCTAAATGGAAATATTTATCATAATATTTACTTCTACTGTCTGGTTCGCCCCCTTACTCTGTCTGAAAAAGTTATCGCCCAAAATCAATAGTCTAGAGGGATGGGGAGTAAAGGGTTTGGCCCCCAATTAAAAAAAAAAAAAATTTAATCCCTAAATTATTATCAATTTTAACTTTCATTAAACATGGGTAATCCCATTTGGTCTGCGTAAATAATGATTGGCTATTGAAAAAAACTGTTATTATGCTTTGCAATGATGTAAAATTTGTTGGCAAATAAATTTTTTTTTTATTAAGTGGTTTTTTAGAAAAGTAGTCGTTTGTCATTTTGGTCAAATATTTATTTTTGTCCCTTATAAACTATTTGTTTTTTATAAAAATTTAATTACTTTTTGGTCCACCCCCGGTTCCCAAAATTTTTTTTCAAAACAATTTAAAAATTTTCAAAGTTTAGAAGTATTTGCTATAAGAACCTTTTTGGGAATTTTTAAATTTAACTACATAAACATAACTGTAAGAAACTTAACAGGTTTTTGGCCGTAAAAAAAAGAGCTTAAAGACAATAGAAATTTTTTTTATTTAAAATACATAAAATGTAAAGACATTTCTAAATTTGACAGTTTTTAATTTTTTCTTTTTAAAATTTATCAACTTATTATTCAAAAATATTTAATTGAAATTTTCTGCTAAATTTAAAATTTATTTTTAAAATAAGGGGAATTTCCGTAAACAAGAGGACTACTCAAAGCTAGCCTTTCCTTAACCTATTTTACTCCTCACTGATTTATTTCAATTATTTTTAAATACCTTTTAAAAATAACACAAAATTTTCCCTTTTTATTTTATCTAATACACAGTTCATAAACAAATGAATGAAATTTTTTTTCCTTATTATATTAATATTAAAAAGGGTCACATGGTTAGATTAAGCACAAATTTTATGATTAATAATTATTGGAATGAGGGATGGCATTGACGTCCGTATCAAATCTCCCGGCTTCATGTTTTCTGGGGGCCAAAAATATTCAATGTTTTCCCCCCTCGCAACAAATGCTTATTGGGATTCGACACCCTCTTCCATGATTTGATAATTTTGAACCAAAAGGGGTCCCTCCTTAGGTCCCACTCTTTTCCATTCAACCCAATGTATTTTTTATTTCGTCCCAGCCTATCTTTTCAAAAAAATTTTTTCCTAAAACAAGTGAACATTATGTAATTGAATTTTTTTTTTTTTTTATTGGCAAACCAAAGATTAGAACAGATTGGGTAGCATGAATGAGTAAGTTGACAAATTAGGATCAGAACATCAAGATAGGGGTCTTTTTTAGTAAATCTAAATTAAAGCAAAAATCACATTCTTTGTATCCTCGAAAAGTGAGGAAAGCCATCAAGAATAAAAAAAAAAAAAAAAACAAAAAAACATAGTTTCAGTACACAAATTAGTATTAGGTTACCTAAAACTTGAAAAGGTTTTAAAATGAATTGATTTCTGAGGAAATTGGAGGGCAAAAACCACCCCTTGTGAATCATAGAGCACTTCCTTTTTTATAAAATTTAACCCGTGGCACACGCTCGTTTGGCTATTCTTGACCTTAGAGGATGCCTGATCTTACATGGTGAAATGTTTGGAACCCATGAGTAAGGGGGATTTTGCAAATTTTTATTTGACGGGTGATACCGGAGCTTTTTGGGATAGCAAATGATAACTGGTTAGAGCTGAAGAATTAAAAAATGTATTTATTTATAAGGGAAACATTGCCAAGGGAAACATACTAATAAACTGCCTTGGGGAAATTCCTACAAGGGGAAAAATTTGGTTAAGGCAAATTTCGGAAGATTTCAGCCCCCAAACTAGCTCAAACCTGATTCACAAGAAATACTTAGAAAGGGAGTGAAACTGAGGGATGGATTTCTTTTTTTTTTTCACCCCCTTCCTTGAAGAGAAAATGTTTTTCAGTCTGAAACAAAGGAAAAATATACAATGAATTACCAATAATAAAGAAATTAGTTTAGCGTAAAATAAAAAACGCCAAATTAAAAAAAAAAACATTGAAAATTAAGGGAATATCGTAAGTCAAAAACATACTAACAAAAGTTTTTGGGAAAATTTGGGTTTTTTTATTTTGGGAAAAAATTTAATCTCTGAAAATAAAAAGTATCTTTGTGAAAAAAATAAAAAATTGTTTTTCCTATATTTTAATACAAAATTTTTTTGGTGAAAACTGTATAGTTAAATTACCAAAAATATAATAAGTACCGAACAAATTTTGTGTAAAAACCATTGAAACCCGCCAAGGACGTTTGCAGGCTATACATAAATTTTTGCGATTTTTTGTGATAAATAAGCTAAACCTAATGTTAAAAAAAAAACTTCGTTTTCTGCAATTTAAAAAACAAAAAGTTTAAACACATTTTTAGTTTTATAGAAATCTTTAAATGTTAAAAAAAAAATTCTGTAAAACCACTTTAATTTTTTTTCATTTCAACCTGTTGTATTTTTTAAGACAAGAAAAAGGAAATCAGTAGTTGTAGAAGTGACCCCTCATGTTTGCCATTGTTGTTTACAAGTTTGTCAGCTAGCTAGTTTATTGTGACCTTCTTTGTCATTGTTTTGTTGATATTATCCATTAAATGAATTTTTTTTTTTATATAGCCTATTACAAAAGTAAAAACATGTATTTTAGATAAAAGTGGAATATATTTTTTGTTCTTATAAAAGTAATTTCTATGTTTGTGTGGGGAGTAGAGTAGATGGGAGGTTTTGCATTTTTATAATCCATTTGATGGTTTTTTAAAAAAGTAACGACATAGTAACCAGAAAAAATTCCATAGAGCAAGTTTTAAGCAAAATTTAATAAATTATAGGAACAATTTTTAGTATTAACCCCAAATATTTTTAGTTGAGTTGTTATTATTTGGGGAAAAAACCGAAACCTCAATCCTGGGAATACTTGTAGGTTTTCAGGATCTATTTTTCTTTATGTAATCTAAGCCCCTTGTCTTAAAAATCCAGGCCTTCCACTAGGTCTGAGAAAAAAAAAAGGGCATTTTTAAAGAAAAAAGTAGGACATTTAACGAAAGGCCCAACGCCACTTGGGGTTTTATTTTTATTTTTATTTAATTTTATTCCATACGGGGACCCCCCCCGTTCCCCAGCATGAATTGGAGCTAAAAAAGTGAATTTATCGAAGCAAAAAAAAAATACTGAAAATAATCCAAGACTATGAAGTGTTTTGTTCTCATTTGAACCTACAATATACTAAGATTTTTTCAACGGGCATTAATCTAAATTTAGACTATAAATTAGGTCTTACTAATGACTCCAAATGTGTTAAATTTTTGAGTAAATAAATAGAAATAACATTTAAAAAATTTTTTCCCAAACCCAAAATTCATGCATGTCCCCCCTCTTTATAAATTTTTTTTCTCTTTTACTACAAAAGAATAGAAAAACATAACTTATTTTATTTTTTTATAAAATATTTTAAAAAATACTTGAGAAAGGAAACTAAACCTTATTTATGTATAAAAATCATTACTTTTTTAATCGTTTTGGTTGAAATGTCAAACATCTCTGGGCTAAGACACTTCTGCAAAAGTTTTCCCCTTTTTAAGCCAACTGGAGCTTCTTCTTGCCCTTTTCTAGAAGTTTTCAGCAGCTTTTTATCTATTTCTTGTTTTATTTTTTTCTTTTGATGCCTTTTTTCTTTTTGTTCAGAGATTCCCTTTGTTTCCTTTCTTCTTCTCTTTTCTTTGAGCTAAATACTCTTTGTACTTGGAGCTTGCCCCCTTTTGCTGCATTTCCCTTTTCTTTGTTTTTTTAATTTTTTCACTTTTCCATTGACTCTTTAAAAAACTTTTTCAACTCAAAGCCAATTATGGTTCTCATTTGGGGCCTTCCTTTTATTGGGCCAATATTATGGGTTTTTATAGAAAACCCTCTCTCAAAATCGCATTTCCCTGTGCTAGTGTTAGAAGTGAGGGCAATAAATAGTAGCTGGGATATCGGGGTTTACCCGTTGATGTCTTTGTTGAAAAACATTTCCAGAGGATCCCCCTATGACTTGATCAGTCTGTGTTTCGATTGGATTTTACCCAAACTTCTGCTACATCCAAAACTGATTGGTACCTAACCTTCCCCCTTTATCCATCAATTTTTTTCCTCTGTCAGACCATGTGGTCTTGGGTGATTTTCCCTTTGAACTTCATAGCTTTTTTTTCTTTTTTTGCCACCCAGCAGGCACTGCATATTTTTCAGTATTTTGTTGTCGATGGGGGTTTTCTTACTTGTTGGTCAAGTAATAAAAAAAAAAACTTATGCTTGGTAAAACTCAGACTTTTCTTTTCAAGGATCTTTAAAGAAAATAGAGTTTTTTTTTTGCTTCATTCCAACTTTAAGTCTTTAAATCAAGAAGTTTGATTTTTTTACCCTATGTGTGATGTTGTTTTTGTTTTTTCAATTTCTTCAGCTTTGTAAATTTTTCAAAGAGTTTCATTAAATGGGTTTTCCCCCAAAAATTTATCAAACAGTACTGAACCAAAGGTTGTTAGATTAAACATTGTCAAAACTTAGAAAAAACAGCACTGTATGAAGCAAAAACTGCTTTTGAGGAAGAAGAATGTTATTCTTCAAAGCAAGCAATTTTTTGGATTATAATTCTTGTCGAGACTCTTTGAACTTTGGTTTTTTGGCAAAAACTTGAAAAAAAAATGTTTCATGCCTCATGCTGTTCGATAATTTTTTTTTCAAGACTGGACCAATACCAACCATCGCTATTTACATACGAAAAAAAAAAATGTTCTTCTACTTGCATTTGCTCTTATTTTCTTGTAACTTCTCTTTTTGAGCGACAGTTGAAAAATTTGAAGATGTCAGTTGCAAAATTTACTATCAGTGAAAAAAAGGTTTTGGGCCGAAGTCCACTTCCAAAAGCATTGTGGACTTTTTTGGGAGAACAAGGCCAAAGCCCTAGACCCCGGGGAACTAAGATTTAAACCTGTGAGTTAAAATTTGGTAAAAAGGGACTTTTTCACATTAGGACCCCTCCCTTGACCCATAATAGCTTTTTTTGAATAAACCTTCAATTTCAGATGATTTGATGATTTCATCAAACATGGTTTTCGCTTCAGCATGGCCCAAAAAATGAAGTTAAAAACCGACATTGGACTGGTTCTTACCTGCTGTGGTGACCAATACCTTTCGTAGAGGTCAAGTTGTTTTTTAATTGAGTTGTGTCGTCTCATCGAGGGACAAAGTATAAAAAATTTTTTGATCTTAATATCCCCGGTTGTTCTTTTAAATAAGAAAGGACCCAATCCAAAGGAAATCAAAATTTTAAGCTTTGGTTTTGTCCCTGTTAAAATTCTGGCATTTTACCAAAAAATTAATGTAAACATTCATGAAAACCACACAAGAAGCAAAAAAAAAGTTTGATTGGGCAAACTTGAAAGCCCCATATTAACTCCGCACGAAAGGATCCCCCAAATAACCGCACTTTCCTTTAGCAAGTTTTTGTTGGACAAAACCTTTTTTTGTCACTGTGAAAACGTTTGCCGAGCAGAGAATGCAACATTTTGCTTTTGAATAATGTTTTTTAGTTTCACGTGCTTAATTGTTGGGGGCTTTCCCCTTTTTTGCACAGGAAAAAATGATTACATATCTTGCAATGACTTCAAAGTCATTTTTTTCCTTTCTTGCACCACAAAGCATAAATGCTTGTTAAATCTTGGTCAAAAGCCAGTCTTCTTTTTAAAATGTGTTTCCCCTGGCATTTTTTGTACTATAAACTATTCCATCATTTACTGCCTGAAACAAATTAAAAAAATTAGAAAATAAGCTAAAACCTTGAAAATAATAATTATAATAAAAATACATATAAGGCTAATATATATATTAAAACACAATATAAGGTAATTTAAAAAACCCTCAAGTTATAAAATGCCAAATTTTAAAGGGACTTTGCTATTAAAAATTTCAAAAATGTTGTAAAAACCCTTTTGTTAGAAGGATTTTTTTCACGAATACAATTATTTTATTAGCCTTTTTATTGGTGTAAAGTTATCAGAAGGATTAAATTCACAAGCAGCCTTTGTCAAAAATCCTTTTGATGAGCAGGCTTCCAACCCACCTTAGAAGCCTAAACCCCTCCCCTCCACCATTCTTATTTTTCAAATAAAATAAAACTTTTTTAAAACTGCCCATTAATATAAAAAATAAAATGATTTTTGGTTTACATACGGACTAGGAGTTTTTAAAAAGAAAAGGCTTACCTTTTGGGTGGGTAGGTTCAGAATCCTTAACCCCAGCCCAAACAAAAAAAAAAACGTCGGGGAACGCACAAAGGCAAAAAAGTACAAAATTCCAACTTTCCCCTATAAATCCAAAAACCCATCATCCAAATTGCAGGTTTTACCATGGGTTTACTTTGAACCTCCGAATTATTTGTAATGTAATATTTAAATTTATTTTTAAAAAAAGGTAAAAAAATTTCCCAAGCAAATCTGTATTTTTGGGGTAAAAATGGGATTATTTCCCGAAATTTCAAAAAAATAGGGAAAAAAAATTTCTGAAAAAGGAGGGCAAAGTAGGAATTTTTTGAAAAAGAGGGGAAAAATGGAAAAGTAGGACAAGTGGGGGCCCGCTTAATTTTCATTAATATAGATACCTTTTTTTAAACCCCTTGCAGATCTATTTATTTAACCCACCCCGCCCCAGTGGTTACAAAATTTAATTTGTGTACCGGGCCGGGTCAGAACAGAATATGGCCACAATATTAAAAACCCGGTAAAAGCTTATGTAACATGCCCGAGGGGGGGGACTGGCGATATAACGGGCAAAAAAGTGGCGAGCCCGGTTATAGGGGAGCGGGGATGTGTCGCGTCTAAACTAAATATGCACTGCAGTTCGGCAAAAAAACAACGTCGAGTCATCAAAAGATATGCTTGGCAACAACAAGGCCTCCTCTCATCCCCCTTTTGTTTGTTTCACAACCTCAATGTCAGTGCACCCGTGGGGACAAAAACGCACTATTCTAAACTAAAGGTGTAATATTAAAAGGAACAAATTTAAACAAAATCTTTAACTTCAACATATCTGTGATTATTGGATTTAATGAAAGTGTTTACAAAGAAACCCTT
This sequence comes from Stictocephala bisonia, assembly GCA_035578905.1. Lineage (NCBI taxonomy): Eukaryota > Metazoa > Arthropoda > Insecta > Hemiptera > Membracidae > Stictocephala > Stictocephala bisonia. The sequence goes on along the minus strand of JAQJVL010003805.1, from coordinate 4,818 downwards.
TAAAAAAATACCCCCGTTGAATAGAGACGCTTTTCAAAACCCATTGAGTTAAATATTGTTATATTTGGGGTAAAGTAAAAACGATGGGTTATGCAATCTGAGCTATTTTGAAAACTGAATTTATAAATATGACACTATTTCCCCCTGATCCCCCCTTGATTCTTTTATTTTTAAAAGGTTTTTGGATGTTTGACTTAACTGACAAAATTTGTCTCACAAAGGCAATTGTTTGGTGGTCCCTTTTTAAAGGCATATTGCTAAAAAATTGTGTGTTGTTTTTTGTTTGCCTCTGTATTTATTTTTTGGGAGGCCCATTGTTATTTATTCCAGTCTATTCATTATTATCACATTATTTTATTCTCTATTTTGTTTTTTTTGTTTATTGTTTTGTGCTTTAATTTGTTTAGGTTTTGTTGTTAGATATTATAGTTGTTACTGTATTTATATTTGCACGTATTTTGTTGTTATCATTTGTTGTTCTGCCATTTTTACAATTTTTTATATTTCTAGTTCATTGAATTTTTTGCTCCCATGTGACATTTTTCTATAAATATTTTGCAGTTTTCATCCTCGTTAATATGTGTGCCAAATTGAAAATAAAATAAAACATTGTATTTTTTTTTTTCTAGACGAGCACTTTGAAATTATTTACTTTTTGTTATGAGCATGCCATTTTTGAATACTCGGGATGTAATTTTGTAAAATTGGTTCCTGTAAATAAATATTTTATCATCCATATACACCACAACGTAAAAATGTCATTTGGAAGTTTAAAATAAAATTTAAATTAAGGTGGCCAAATAACATACAAAGATTTTTTAACCCCAGATGTGAGGAACGACTTTAAATTTTTGGTTCACAAAACCTTTAAGAGGAGGAACGGCAAATTTATGCTGTTGCATTAAAATCAAAAAAAACTATCTTTATTACAAGCAATCACTACAAAGTTGGTACCAATCAATGCAGAATGTTCTGTTTTTTACATTTAAAATTTTTAATAAATTTTTTTTCCCATTTTTTAAAAGGAAAAAAAAATTAGAAGGCAACTTGAAATTCCCGCTCAATTCCGCCCCCGGCAGATATTGGAGGGAGTAAAACTGCGAAGTTGACATATCACTGAAAAATAACCAGGGAAGACGTAATAAGGGGTACCCTATGTCAGTTGTAGAGAATGAAATACATATCCAAAAAAAAAATATTTATTCTTTAGTTTTAGGTATTTTACAAAAATGTTTTTTTATTCCTTTGTTAATGATATCCCCCCAAGCGAGGTATAAGCATAATTTTTTGCTGTTGATAAAAGTTTAAATAAAAAAATTAATTTTTTGAGATATAAAAATAAAAAAAAATTTTTATAGCTAGACAGGTTGTTGAGTTGATCAATGCCGTTTGAGCGAATTTGTGAAGTAGGTTGGCAATGGCTTTTGACAATTTTCACTTTACGGAAAAGCAGAGCCCGTCAACGAAAGCAATTTTTATTTTTGCAAAATCTGATTTTTATTGTGAGCACTTGTTTTAAAATTTGCTGAAAAATGTTATAAATTTTTCTACTTGAAAAATTTAAATTATATGTTGGTTTTGTGTAGTTAGTCAATGTGTTTAGGGTTTTTTGTGTATAAAAAATCGAAATTTATACTTATTTAGGTAATACCCAAAATTTATTTTTTTTTTCGATTTCAGCTAACAAGTATGTAGGTGGGTTTTACTGTAGCTTTTATAATATTTAGAAAAAAAATTTAAAAAAAGTTTATATTTTTTTTCCTTCTAAATGATTGTTTTTTTTATTTCTGTAAAAAAATGAGGTTTTTTTGTTTTGCGGGTTTTTTCATGGATTTGAAAATTTTTTATATTTTTTTATTTGTTTTTGGGGTCTTCGGTGTTTTCGTTGAAAAAAAATTTTTTTGCTTAAGTATCAAAATTTTAAGTGTCGTTTGTGGCCCTGTATAATTTACGTAGTCTACCTAAACAGTACTTTTTATCCCATTTTAGCAAACAACGGAGTAGGATAGGATATTTTGTGCCACTTATAATAATCTTAGAAAAAAATAGTTGTATTATTTCTATTCAATCAAAAAAGATTTTTTTTTTATTTACCGGGAAAACAAAATGACGTTACAAATGTTTTATGCACAAACCCTTATTTATGGCACTACTGTGATAAATTGTTTATATTTCTATTAAAAAATATGTGTTCTATCAAGTGTTACTAAATTCCAAAAATTATTTTGTATTTTTTATAATGTTTACAATATTTGTCTACTGTCATTTATACAATTTGCACACGCTGACTTATGGTGTTATAAGTTTTATACTTTTTAGAATATTTTCATATACAGTATTTTACATTTTCTTGTAGCTAATAGATTGTACTATTACAGTACATGTAGCAAAAAATTATACATAACCCTTATTTTTAAATTGTTATTTAATTATTCACTGAAATTTTTCGTTTCCATGGTAAAATTTGTATTTTACCTGATAAACTAAAAATATAAAAATTTGTGTATGGGCACAATATGATTATTTTTCCTAAACAGCTTTTTCTGGTTTATTCAAAGGTGATTTTTAAGAAAATGTTTATATGTACTATTTGATTGCCTACAGTGATCATACTGTATCTTTGCAAATATTTTCATTTTTGCGTTTTATGTAAACAAACAATTCCAAAAAAAACACCTACTAGTTTATCTAAAATGTAACAACATATTACTATAGTGCACTAAATAATAAACAATTTGGCTATCTTGGAATTATTTATAAAAATTTTTTAGTGCTCCTAAGGAGTGTTATAAATTATAATTTACATACAAAATTTTAAAAGTTTTTCAATCTTTTCATGCCAGTAATTATTTAATAATTCTTTTTGTAAGTGTTCATGGTGGTATTTGAAAGTAAAGTTCTTGATGAGAAAAACAATATGTTAAGAGTTATACATTTGGAGCATATTTAGTATTTTTTATGATTAGAAAAAAAGCTTGTGCAGCACCGAAAAAAGGACCTAGCAGTAAGGAGCACACATTGGTTCACCTGATGCTCACAATCTAGGGTCAAACATTTTATAAAAAGAACTCTGCAAACGCCCAACTATAGCCTGCCACTTAACAGCAAACGATGGTCTCAAGCTAGGCCTTTGAATTTTCCCACCATCATCATTGACAGTTAAATTGATAATTCATTTTAAACCTACATCAAAGAAGCATAGTAGTCAATTATGTTCTAGTTTGTCATAGCCTATATGGCTTAATCATCTTACATTGATGAAATAGGCTGATTAAATTACCTGAAATTGGATCTCTTCCACCAAGACGAGTTACTTTCAGTGGTTCAACTGTATATTTTTCGGGATAGTGAATTTTCCTCCAGAAGGCTCCTGATGGCTTTGGCAATTCCGGCTGATCATAACCAACATGCTGCTTGACTGGAGGACCCATTCTAGTTCTTAACTGAATATAATTGTTTGACATTGATTCACAATGAGTCTTTATTGTTAATTTTACAAATGACTGACAAAGCTTAAATGCCATGGTTTCAATTGAATTATATAAAGTTATATGAAATTTAAATGAAGCTCAGATGAAGAAGAGAAGAGATTTAATGTTAAATTCTAAAATAGATAGATACTGGCTACGATGTTATGAAGATTATACTTCTCTAAAAATAATTAACCTTAAAACTAAAGAAGTTGAGAAAATAACTCAGACTAGATAGAATATAAATTAATACATAAACACTACAACTAAACAGTGCTCAGTGTTGCCAATTAAATTTTAGGCAATCACCCAGGCTACCATCAGACTTTTTGTTAAGTCTTAAAAACATTCACCGGTGCCTATTATGACCGTCCGCTGGTAGCACAGTATTGACGTCGGGGGTATATACTATCATAGACCTTCTATTATACCTATTATAGGTATAATAGATGGTCTATGATACTATTACGGCCGTCAGCTGTGAACTGGAGTTTTGCCACAAGTACCTATTACCATAGACCTTCTTCTATTTAAAAAACCTAAACTGTCAAGTGAAATAATTTGAATTTAGTGTGTTAAGTTAAGTCCAAAGATAATACTGCCGCCATGGTGCGAATAGCGCTATCCTAAATCAGAAGCAATATAAAGCTCACCTATGAGTTGCACCTAAAGTACTCAAATATACATCCAAGTATTCAAGACAGCGAGTATCGTCATTGCCAAGAACTGACGACATGAGTCCTCTTGCTGACAGGGTTTTCTCGCCTAGTATATAGCACCCCCCTAAGACCACAACATAAGGTTCACCAACAATTCTCGAGATTTCTTTGTCTCCTGTTAGGCGCTAATAGGTTCTTAGCCGGAGGTGATTATAATGCCAAGCATACCATGTGGGGATCTTGGCTTATTAATCCAGAGGTCGCCAACTTTTATCTTCTATAAATAACAACAATTTTAATCACATGTCGACAGGCCAGCCAACATACTGGCCAACTGATCAGCAGAAACTTCCAGACTTACTGGATTTGTTTATAACTAAAGGCATATCCCAGAACTACGTCAACCTAGAATCTAGTCTCGATCTGACATCCGACCATACACCTGTAATTGCCTCACTTAGCACTTCAATTTGTACCAAAGAGAAACCAGCAAATCTATGCAACAAGCACACAGATTGGAACTTATTTCAAATGCTAGTCAATGAAAACTTACCGCTGAAGATGCCACTGAAAACGAACGAGGAACTAGACGATGCTGTAGAACTCTTTAACTCTATTATACAGAACTCAGCTTGGGAAGCCACGCCTCTAATTCAACAGAAGAAAAACTAAATTATCCTTAACATCAA
>JAQJVL010003804.1:0-54498 GCA_035578905.1 Stictocephala bisonia | reverse complement strand
AAAGGGGTATAAAGGGGGTTTGTAGGGGAGCAGTTGCTGTAATTGGCTGTTTTAAACAACAATACAGTAAAAATATTCAATTAATTTAAAACTGGAAAAAGATTATTTTAATTTTCATGAATTGTGAAGACAACCACTAAAACATAACAATATCATAATTATTGTTCAAAATAGAAACAACATATTTAAACAATATTTTTAATATATTCCACACAACATAAAATAACCAAAAATAAATAAAATAAAGATAATCCTGCCTCAATAAATATATTTTAATATGGGTAATAATCGACCTGTTATATGACCTGGTATCCCAATAACCATGGAAGCTAAGGAACATACAGTTTTCTGTGGAAATCGAACCACGTAGTTTAGGTCTGATTTTCGGCTGAGACAATCCTGATTATTCCGTTTCCTTTACAACATATGGACTCTGATTATGACTCATGATGGACACTCCAAACTTCTCTAGTAATGACCACGCTGATAGCAATTATTTAATGAACACCTTGTTGGTATTAAAAGGACTGAGCTTAAAACCTATCACAACAATCTCCACTGGTACTAAGTATTACATTGATTCCATCTACCATGTGCAATATAATGCAATGTAATGTGTAAAAGCTTCCCTTGCTAATGAATCTTATTTTTAGCAAGGGAAGCTATTACGATAGTAATTCTTAGTATTAATATTTGATTAACTTCGGGATAATAATAAAATATTACTCTGATATAGTATAAAAAGCATATCTGGGAACGGTTTATATTTATGATACATTGAATTCTATTTTATCGGGATAAATATGCTTGAATCTCGATGTACTCATTCATGACAAAATCTTCAAACCACTTACAGGAAAGTTGTTAAAATTAGGAGGGAAATTAGCTTTTAATCAATAGGGATCTAAAACATGGAGTTCCTCAAGGTTCCATATTGGGGCCATCACTTTTTAAGCTTTATAGCAATGCCATAGCCACCAAAAAGAGAGGATTTGTCAAAATGATATTTTTAAGGTTATGAACAGCCCTTAAATATTTCTTTTTCTATAATAGTAACACTGGATTTAACTAATTTAATAATCCGTTTCAAACTGATGATACAAAAAACACAAATATGACACAAGAACTTGGTGAATTTGGTTTTTATTGCGAAATGTTTGAGGTCATTTCTAATAAATATGTTGTGATTACACTACTTTGCATCCCCTCTAAGGATGACCAACTTATACGCTTTTATAGACTAAAAATCTTGGACATTTAGAAAAATTGCATCAGTGAGCTTTTATACTGATGGATTAAGCGAAATGGGACGGGCAAGCAAGCGTAAACTCCTATAAATCAGATGAAGGTAAGGTAGAGATATCAACGTAAAAAATAATTATACCAACAAAGGAAATATTATTAATTTTATAATAAGACAATATTTTAGCAAAATCCACTTAATTCTTTGTTTACATGTGAAAACTAAGTTGTTGTTTTTTCGATGAATATTGGCTTTATGGTTAGACTTTACTCATCTATACATAATATGCCGACCGTTGTTTCCACTTGACAGAGTTTTTACATGAGGGTCTGAATGTTTTGTTGTTTATCTATGTTGACTACCTCTAAAAGCAGGATCAGCTTAGTTTTTTCATAAATATCCTTTTGATGATAATATATACGTTTTATCCTCTTTGTCACACGAATATATGAGTGTACATGTATATTTATAGACTATATTATATATAGAAAATGTTATATAGGATATTGAATCATACTATTTGTTTTCAAAACATAAATATAAACTATTTGAAGAAGGATACAGAGAAACAACTTTAGTGATGAATCATTCTAACTAACATCACAGTTTAAAGCTGCAACCACACTCGAGCAGATACGTGTTCTATCTTATCTCATATTATTTTATGGTAACAAAATGTAATATTTCTTTACTACTCATATTTTGGAAAAATAAATACTGTGATAATTTTTTTTCATCGGAGTTATATTATTGACGTTGAAAATAATGATTGTATAAAACAACTAACCCCTTTCTCCTCAAATTATGTGTCGTTCAATTATGTTAGGTCCTTAAAAAGCATTATTTTTTATTGGCGCTGAGCATCAGTTGTCAAATCTTCTGCTTCACTTTTAATTATAGACTGAGCTAATACTTAACACTAACTAGTGATTAATAAATAATATAGATTTACAACTAAAATTAAATATAGATTCTTACTTCTCATGTTATCTAAAGAAGATAAAACCTCTATTTTACTACCGTAGTTCATAGTATAATGTTGATTGATGAATCTGCAGTTAAAGTAATCGATATCCAATTGAGAAATATTGTTTATGTTTTTTATCAATTTTTCGGGTTTGTTGTGACTCTCGCTGTATAGTGTCACTTAATAGAAAAATATTATTAGTAACGGTCTTCAAATATAACATTACACTTACGTTAAAATACGCTGTAGATAAATCAACAGTGCAATCTCTTTAGTATATTGACTGATGTTTCACTAAATATTGAGTTTTTTGAAGTAATCTATTAAAGATCCACTTAAGTGGTTTCCGTTACTGCATTTTCAGGATGTTAAATAACTAATGGATTTTTTTTAAATTTTGATGAAAAAAGTTCAATTATAATGTTAATAATATTGGTATTTTTCATATCTATTATAATTTTATATGTTTCTTACAATGAAAGAACCACGTTAAATTAAAGTATCCCTGTATAATTTAAATAAAAACGTCTTATTATACCAATGATTGTAACATGTTATAAAGAAAACATTTAAAGTTCATTTTTAATTAAATGTTATTGGATTAACATAGATGGAACACACGATAAAACCATGTTGCTCCAATAATACTTAAGTAACACAAAATATTATTCTCCCAGGTACAATAATGGTGAACGAGAAGTTTATTTGAACAAGTATGGTTGACTGAAAATAAACATCATTTATTTTGCTCAAAGATCTTATGAAATGTTAGGTAAACACACGTCTTGTAAATTCCGCCGGATATTTTCCTAAGGGATATTATGAGTAATGACAAGCCCTATTACTTGTGCCTACGTCAGAGATTCCTTGTGGGTTTTGCTCAGGCTTGAATATTTCTAAGTAAACATTACGAAAATGTTTTTATTTCAATTCAATTATGTAAAGTCATTAGCAAAAAGTATATAAAACATATCTAATCGTTATTGTAATAAAAATATATGGTATCATATTAAGCATAATATTTTTTTAACAAAATAGGAAATATAATCTATTTCCTTGAACCTATAAATGTCGTAATAGTTAATTGATCCCATTGTCATAGGATAATTTACCAGAATTAAATAGTTTTTTTTTCAAAATATACTTTAAGTGGATACGTATTGTAACAACAGCCAGAACTGTTTTGAAAAGTTTTATACATCTACATCTATATATTACACAAAATAAATGACAAATGTATGTTTATTTACACTACATAAAAACTTATGGGTATCCATGCAGGTACAGTGGTAGTGATCCACTTGCCTACCAGTAGATATTGAGTAATCTTTAAAATATGCATTTCTCATAAATAAATACTTATTGATAGACTTTTTTTTAACTTGAATTCTTCTTCCAAATAAAAATACTATTATTTTGGGCATCAATTCATCCAATTTAAGTTTCAAATTACTACCATCCTTTCACTTACCTAAGCTTATTACTATAGTTTGTACGTGGCCAAAGGCAAATATTATGATAAATTTAAGTAATCTGAGTCAAATATTAAATAGATATCACCTGGAGAAAATATATAAAATCCATATTTGTCATTTATGCACTATAAATAATATATACAAATACTTAAAAGTTTTTAAAATAACTCTTTAAGGAAAATGTATCGTATATTTTTATAGATGGATATATTGATTGAGACTCAAATTATAGTAACAATAAATATATTTTAAACAAATTACAAACAAAAATATTCACTGGAAATACTCTGCAAGATTACGAAAGGTTGAGCTGAAACTCCTGAATATAAGAATGAAAATATTTGTTTTATTAAAATCTATCAGCCAGAATGGAAACAATAGTCATGGGCGTCTCCCCCTCAAGACTCCCAGAAAGGGGAGAACAGATATCGATCAGTTTCTAGTTCTACGAAATGGACCTCTAGGCAAGGCCTCAGGTCCTGGTGGTATTTAAACTGATTTGGTGTATCCAATGGACGAAATGCACTTAAATTTCTTAAATTTACTGCTACTCGTACATAGTCACAGAATGATTTGGTGCTGGGATATATCTGTCACTCTTGAAGAGAGCTAAGTTGACAATGAGTGAATGTCAATCCTAAGACACAGTAGGTATTAGAGACTGGGGCCTAGGAGGAAATAAGATGTCTCCGAACAGCTTCTGAAAGATTAGGCTATTTGGAGGTAATAAATGATAAATTACTTAGGCTGTGTTTTACATTTTGACATATATTTTAGAGTATTATTGATTTACGTTTATAGATTTTAGTGAGACAGCAAATTGATATATGTTAAATAAACTAGGATTGGGATGGGAGTTGTTATACTGGTCTATGGGGGATAAATATAGAGTTGTTTGTTGTATTTTTTATTAATGTTGGGTGAGAGATATCATTAGTTAGTCTAACAAATCATTAGTTATATTCAGACAGGGACTGATGAATGATAAAAAACATTATAATGATTACTAATAATGAAACCCCACTAACCAACGGACCTATTTGATGCATTACTGTTTATTTGTCATCAAACTTATGATATACTGATTTATTAACACTAATTATTAAATTATTATAAAACTGTGCACGACCAATCACTGACGGTTACTTTTCAAATTATTGTCATCCTATTTTACGTCTCTAAGGATATTCTTAAGGTGTTGATTGATGATTAAAACTGTTACTAGCGTTATAATAGATATAGATACGTTTATAGTCTCCAAAAATGATTCATTTTGATATTGGCGAACATAAGGAGCAAATAAAAGTTATGAGTTTGAGAAAATGAGTGTAGTAATTGTTACTTATCAGGTTGACTGTTCTTCATAAACATCCATAAATTAATAACCCAATAGCCAGGGCACCAAATGGACTTATAGCTTTACACGGAATCCAAACCTCGCAGTATTGTATACCGTAAATAAACCAACGGTTTATTATAGCATATTTTTAGCAATATTAAATTAAATATATTCATTTCTTCTCCTAAGCAACATAGGAACCCTGACTACTTCCCGATATGAACTTAAGTTTCCAAGTCAAAGGTAACCATTGAGCGGACGCTATGTCAGTATTAAGATGACCTAGTGCAGAACTTATCACCAAAAAATAATTAACAAATCTTAAAATAAATATAGGAACTCATCTAGTTAAGAGAACTATAATGATTTTAAAGGGTATGGGATGGATAACATTATATTCATTATTCTATATTGGTATTTTATGTGTTACATATGTTGTATAAAGTGGCATACACTTTCTCATATAGTAAAATGACCTCCATGTTAGATATACTGGGTAAGAAAGGAGCTTACCCAAGTCTCACATTAAGGCTCATGTTTATGTAGATGAGTCCAGATTTACCTCAGGCAAAGATACTTTTATAATTTTCATTTTATAGTTGACCACTCTCTCTGAGAAAATTCACTCCAAAGTATGTATATCCCTAAATAATATCTTAAATTACTGCTTTAATATATAATTCAACAATATAGCATATATTGTGAGAATATATGTGTTTTTATTCTTTTTTTTTTTTTTTTTCATTAGTTCTACTATACTGTAGCTCAGCTAACTGGGTCCAAAGTGTTGTGGAGATTATAGACGATAGGCTCTATACTCGGTACACTCGATGTTAAAAAGGGCATCAGCTCAATGGTTTCTATCAACTTGGACACTAACAACTTGGACAACTTGGATGTCTAGGGTGTCCATGTTGGATGGTAGGCAAAATTAAGATGTTGTTTCGGAAAGATAACTTAGTTTTAGGCTTATAAATTAGCTAAAAGTCACACCAACACTACGTGGTTTGGATTCCACGTAAAGCTGTAGGCTCCTTAATTACGGATATTGGGCTTTAATAAATGGGTCTTTCTAAGGAACAGTCAGTCACTTTTGGTTGCAATCTCTAGACTAATTGGCCTTTCATATTCACCCATATCGGTACGATCAGCATCTTAATGGTGTAGTTATCAATTGTAGTAGAAAATTTAAATTTGAGTTAAATGAAAACATGAAGTTTGATACAAGGAAAAAGTTAGTTTATTTTTACCATATAATTGTATGGGTGTTTAAGAAAAACCATACAATCATTCATAGTATGGAAATACGTGGCGTATCCTATACCGTCCTCAACAGTGAGCGATACATAATTCATAAACAGTAATCTAATCAGCTAATGATAAAACATTTGTTGTCTCCGAATTGACTTAATCTGAATAATGTAAACGAGCAATCACTTAAATTACAGTTTTAAAAGATAAATGTCTTCAAAGAGAAACTCCACTACCACGTGGTTTATCCAGAGAGATGTAATGAATTCACATGCCTTTGGAGGAAACGCGGCATCAAAAACCGCTTACAGCGGAGATCAAACAGCGTATATGAAAACCCCCGGGGGCTTCTTGAGATGTATTTCTACTCCATCAGTCGTTATATTCAATCGGTAACCCTACACTCTGGTATGTATTAATGTATTAAAACTAACTCTTTTTTTTTATAATGTCAAAATTAAGAAATTACGAACTTAGAAAAGTTTATCATAATTGATCAGCAAAGTGTCACATTTGAACGTGATAAATATTTAAGTGGAACGAAAAACGTTACGTAATGGAGTCTGTCATATCTATAGTTTGTGATAGAAAATAAAATTTATCTACACGTCATAAATGTTACAATGGATCAGTAAACATGGCTCTGAAAATTACTAGCAGAATAATGTTGCTCAGGTATCTAGGGTAGCTTTATATTTCAAATGTCTTAAGAGTGTTCATGCAGGCACCAAGTTGAGATCTCCAAGGAATTAATTTCTATAATATACGCAAATTTCACTAGGATACGCAAAGAACATGTCTCACTAATACACATACATCCTCTAGTACTAGTATCCCCTCTCTTTCTCCCTCACAGTCTACGTCTGACCAACCCCCCAAATTGCACAAAAATACAAAACTCATTTAGAGTGAACTATAGCTATGACGTTTTTGAATGTTATTTAAAAATAAAAAATTTTTTTATAATTGTAGAACTAGGTTGTTTAGTACTTTTTACTGATATATTTTCAACATTGCAATAGTATCACAATGGGTTTTAATGAGTTACGTACCTAGATAAGTCTAATAGCTACTCTATCTAGACATATCTCCTTGAAGATATCGGTTTGAACTTTTTCCATTGGCGTATTTATTACTCGTAAGAAATCTAACGATGTTATAACAATATTTCAAAAATTATATATGACCGAACACCCTTAATCAATGTATGTGGATTGATCTGAGAGACTTTTTGTCAATACACTTATTCTTTTATTCATTTAATATACAAACGAATTCAAAGGTTACACGTTAAGAAATCTTATTGCTTTTATAATCTAAAAAGATTTTACGAAATATTAACGACAAAACACACATAGTTATATCATTATTTAACAATAAACACGTTTATGGATATGCTCTCCCATTCAGATAGAAATAACCAACTAAAAAGTAACTGTATTAAGCCATGAAGAAGGTAAATAATATTATTAAAATTAAATTGTTTGGATAAATAAATATTTCTTACTTCTAAATTTTATGCAATTTAAATCCTTTTAGGAAAATTAATTTAACTCGTGAGTAAAAGTAACACGACCTAGTTTTAATTACATTTAATACAGGTACTTCAATTAATATCAATGAAAATAAAATTGATGTAGTTCAACAAAAGTAATAATAATAAACATAATAATAATAAACATAACAATAATAAACATAATAATAATAAACATAATACTAATAATAAACTTTATTTCTCATAATTTACAATGATTACATGATGACATAATTAATTTTACATGACAGTAAACATTACACATCTTCGGCATTCAAACTTCACTTGCAGCAAACAACTGCAAAACAAATTACAGAAAGTTTACTTCCTGGGGTGATCTATCCTTACTCGTATTAGCTAAATAATTTTCCTGGAGTTTAATATTTTAAGTATCTTACTTTATATTTGTAACTTAGTTTTTTTCTTAACAGAACAACGAATTTTTTATTTACATTAAAAGTTACGTTTACAATTTCAATACAGTAAAGAACATTTATTTTTTGCTGAGAGCTTTGTTGCCAATATAACTACATACATTTATTTACACAGTGGAGTACCAATTTTTTTCCAATATGATTATGTTTCGAGTAAATTGGGTTTATAAGGAATCAATTGTAGAATTTGTCCGACATGTGTTTGATTCATCAGTCCTTTGCTAGGAGTGCCAACTAAAATTCTAAAAACCCTTTAAAAAAATTTAAGGCTATGAAAATTGTATAAGAAAGATCTCAGTTGAAAACGAACTCAGTTGGCAAAGTGTAGTGGAACTTATTTACTGATTAGGGTTGGCCAGAAAGAAAGACCCCATCGTCGTGCGAGTGTGGTATTAGGGGTCCATAATCCGCTAGCGGACATAGCTGAAGGAACGGACTGTAAGCTCGGTCTACGGCCTCGTCAGTTATGACTGTTCATAGCCCAGTCAAACAGTTGATATATTTTAAAATTAAAGTAGTAGATTATGTTGGTAAGACAATTGTAATGATTTAAAATTCTGTGAGGAATAATAAAAATCGAAACTTCTAACTATTATTATTTGGATTTTATTCGTTATTTATTTGGTATAGAATATCAAACACATACTCAACTAAATTTAACCCCCGTGTTAGGCATGTGGGTACAGACAGGAGCTTACCCAAGTATCTCATTAAGACCTATATTTATGTAGGTGATCCTCGATTTACATGATATTTCGGGAAAAGTTTCTTTTATCAGTGTCATTATTATGCCGTTAACCAATGTTTGTCATTTACTTCACCCTAATAAATGTCCAGGACTAAATATTTTACATTACGAATCGACAAAATAGCTTATTTTGCGAGGCTACATCGGCACTAACTCCGCAGTGCTGTAACCAGTGTACTTTAGGACAAGGTGTTGTGGAGTTTGTAATCTGCACGTTCTACACCCTGTATTCTTAATACTGCAACAGTTTCCATTCAATGGTTGCCATCAACGTGGACACTACTAGAGAAGTATGGGGTGTCCTTGTAGGGTGGTAGTCAGGGTCCGATGGCGTGTATGACAGAGAACTGAGTGTCGTACTTTCAGACTAATACTATGTGGTTTTGATTCTATGTAAAGCTGTAGGTCTCTTAGTTGGGCTAACAATAAGTAGCTCAATAAGAAACAGTTGACCTCAGCTAGTAAAAATGACTAAACTTTTTCATCTTCACTCATCACACACATTCGTCCAGCAAATTCACCCATATATGTACGATCGGCGTCTTAATAATGGTCATAGAAAATTTAAAGTTATGTCACATGAAATATTAAACAAGGAAAATGTAATATATTTACACAAGTAATTCACTCCTTAATTAATGAATACAAGTACTTGTAAGTTTTAGAATAAATTGATTCTACATTATATATAAATACATTATGTGTTCTGTATCGTTCTCTAACTGGTCACAATCCGTTAATACAATGTAAACCAATCAGGTTATGATAAAGAAATCCGTTTTAATTTATTTTATTTATTTTTTTTTTTAATTTGATTGTCTCGTAATTTTACCATATAGGTGTATGAGTTGTGGTACAATACTATTGTACTTGTGTGAGAGGGTGGGTTGAATTTTCTAAATAAGTTAAGTTAGCAATACTACAGTTGTAATGTTAAACTCTACGATGGAACCCCACGAGCACCACTCTGTGGCTTGAGATGTAATACCTTTGGAGGAAATGCACTATCAAAAACCACTTACATGAAAGATGAAACACCGTATATCACAATCCCAAGAGGCTTTTTGATAGATATTTCTACTCCATCAGACGTTAGATTAAAAAGACCTGGTGTGTATATATGTATTCATTTCAACTCTTTATATCTTTTGGTACAGGTGCAATAGTAACAGATTTCTAATACAAAAGATATGGGATTCTCCACGAGAACCATACATTTAGAACATGATACCTTTGGGGGTTGATGTGATTTGCATCCATTATTGATTAGTGCTTTGCATTTTCTCACTTTATTGTGTATTTTTGTTTCTCTATGTTTTCAGTGTGTCATTTAAACGAATATATACACTAATTGCAATAAAAATAATAAGCACTTTATATCAATAAGAGAAGAAAAATTATAAATAACAAATAATCATAAAACAAAATATTGATAATTTAAAAAATCAAATCAAACAAGTGCTGGACAAAAGTTCAAACTTATAATCCACCTCGAATGCATTGCGGATCGGGTGAAATCGTACCGTACCTTTTATATCTATCAAGTTCAGTAAGTAGAAAATCCAAAGGAAAAAGTCGAGTAAGGCTGGCCGAAATCTAAAATGTAGATAGCGAATAAAGAATTTACCAATCCCAGATATGATAAAACTCGTGGTAGCCTCTATTAAACATATATTATAAATGCAAAAAAAGAAGATATTTAACAATTATTATTCAATCTCCTATCTCATTAAGCTCTCTTCCATATAGTTTTCATTGTTTAATTTCTATTATTAACTAAAAAAATAATTGATTATCCAACCTAACACCCTCCATAATTAGTGAGAAATCCATAAATATTTTCCGCTATAAAATGTATCTCAAATATCAAAGGTTAGTTTTGGTTCTGCAGTCAGCTTGCTGATAAAGTTCAAGTAATGAAGGCAAGTTGTTCGACCCCGTTTCTCTTTGCTTTGTTCGGCTTTGAAGAGTTTTCCCTCAAGCTTGGATGTTTGAATTTTACAAAGCAGCTTTTTCACCAATGGGCTCAAAAGGATATGCCATGACAACTTTTTAATCTGATTTTAAAACTAATAAGTTCTTTTGGCTAATCTCCTTTTCCTGTTCTATCCAATAAAAGTTATGACTGTACTAATAAGATGGCAATTAATTTAAATCAAAATTAAATGTAATCTGAAAAAGTTGATTTTACAGAAAAAATAAACTCATTTATTCAGTGTATAATAATGCTAAACTACAAATATCATAATGATCTTGGTGGAAAAATACATAAAAATAGGATCCTGCTTCTCTTGCTTTTCTGAAGAAGAAAAAACTGTTTTTAGATTTCAAAATAATGGTGTAACAAGACTTCCAAGTACTGGATTTCACAAAGAGTTCAACATATTTAATGGACACACAAACATTAATACTATAATTAATTCTAAGTAATTTTTATGGTATTATAAATGTGTTTTTTTTTTTTATTATTTTAATTACTATTTTTATAAAAAATAATAAGTAAATAGATATAGTTTAGAGTATGCTAAACAATTACAAAATTGTATTTGCTTATTAATAATTTAGAAATAAAATAATACATGCAAAAATAATCATAAAAACATACACCTAGTGTAATGCATTTAAAAATTTCAATTATTTATTTGAAACTATTATTTGAAACCACAGTTTTAAAGTATAATAGTTTGAGTGATCATTTAACTACAGTGAGAATTAATTTATGAATTTAAACTTACCTGTATACTTACCTCGTAGAGTCATTTTAAAATGTTTAAACCGTTTATCAATGAAGACACGACGCTGGATAAAATATAGTTCAGTCCAATAGTATTTTACAAAAAGCTCAACAGTATTCTAAAAAAAGCAATCGCTTTGTTTTAAATCAATTATGCAATGTACTATTAGTAGTAGGGATATGGGGGTTGACCAACGCCCCATGAAGAGTTTTCGCCCCATGACGAGTCAGCTAGGTCAGTTTTTTTTAATGAGGTTCTAATGACCTTAACGAGTTTTTAATGAGGTTCTAATTGATCTTAACGAGTTTTTAATGAGGTTCTAATTGACCTTAACGAGTTTTTAATGAGGTTCTAATGACCTTGTAGTAGTCAAATGGTGGGCGAATTGCCGCCAGAATTTAGGATTTCTGCGTCAAATCGATTACCAGCCCTTCCCCCTTCCCCCTCTCCCATCCCCCCCTCAAAATCAAAAGGGCCTCGACGATTACCGAAGGTTCCCGACAATCTCCGGAAACCCCCGAAGGTATTCTCCGAAACAATCAATACATTTCCCGTAAAAAGTGGTTTTTTGCTTATATCTCGAAAACGGTGCGTCCTAGAGCCTTGGAGATTTTTTTCGACCCCCGAAAGTCTATTAGGCCCACCTGTATACACCATTTCCGACCTACCTATAACAAAATTTTTCCAAAAATAACACCTTTGAGTAGTCAAATGGTGGGCGAATTGCCGCCAGAATTTAGGATTTCTGCGTCAAATCGATTACCAGCCCTTCCCCCTCTCCCCTCCCCCCCTCAAAATCAAAAGGGCCTCGACGATTACCGAAGGTTCCCGACAATCTCCGGAAACCCCCGAAGGTATTCTCCGAAACAATCAATACATTTCCCGTAAAAAGTGGTTTTTTGCTTATATCTCGAAAACGGTGCGTCCTAGAGCCTTGGAAATTTTTTTCGACCCCGAAAGTCTATTAGGCCCACCTGTATACACCATTTCCGACCTACCTATAACAAAATTTTTCCAAAAATAACACCTTTGAACTTATCTTTACCCCCACCACTTTGGATCTAGCTTCGTTATTTACCGTCCGATTTCGCTCAAATTTGGTACACGTGTACAGATACGCATGCCATACAATATAAACCGTTTGTATTATGTATATGTCGTCTCTGGACTTATCTTTACCCCCACCACTCCGGATCTAGTTTCGTTACTTACCGTCCGATTTCGCTCAAATTTGGTACACGTGTACAGATACGCATGCAATACAATATAGCTAGGCTAAAAGTGCATTTTATATAGTATAACAAGGTTAATAGTGTATTTTATATAGTACAAAAAGGGAATTTGAGAGAAATTTGGGAATTTGAGGGAAATTTTGGGAGGGAAAATTCCCAACAGGTTGGCAGGAATGGGGGCCGCCATCTTGGATCCGGGGCATATATATTACGATGATTTCAGGACAATCATCATTCAGTCTCAGACTTTTGAACGAGACACATCTAGCAGCTCCGCTATTTACAACGCATCTATTGCAACCGTATTGTAAGTATACATAACCTATAAATTCATTTTACTCTCTAGGAACATAACCTAACTTATCTTACCTTTACCAAGATATTGAAAAACATTTTTCTACAGACATTTCTAGAACTATACATACCCGAGTAGATAGATATTGAGAGTTTTACGATATTGTGTTTCATTTGTTGCAGATCAGCCATCCTTACAAAAACCTGCTACCACTCCATACGTGACTTCATCTACCCACGGCAACCACACCCATCTAATACATGTAAGCCCTTATATATCATTACTGTAGCATTTCCGTAACCCTAATGCCCCTAAGCAAACTTTAGACTTAGATTACCGTTCTCTTTACGGTATTTGCATAGATTACCTTAATGATCATGTTACTAATAAAAATTTTCCTTCTGTTCCAGATCATCATGAACCCCAACCAAATTGCATGCCCCAGATGCAACAAGACCATGTCTAAGACAAACATAGCTCGCCATCTCAAGAGCTGCACCGGGCCTACAACGACTCGGGAGCCCCAGCGACCTTGCCCGTCCTGCGGGATGATGATCACCCTCTCCCACCGCAGCCGGCACCTCAAGAAGTGCAGCCCCGCTCACCTCAAGAGGAAGGCTGGGGACCTTATCCCATCTATCTCCAAGACCACCCGCATGGATGATGAGCCTCAGCCATCAACGAGCTCGTCATCAATCATCAACAACGTGCGCTCCTCGATCGTGTCAGCATACAACACGGTTAAGACAGCAGTAGGCGATCTCATCGGAGGACATAAACAATTGGAGATTATCGAAATCGAGAAGGCATTCAAGGGGCGAATGAAGACGTACTCCATCGATAACAAGCCTAACATAAAGGACCCCGCTGGATTTCTACAACAAGCTCGTGAATTGGTTAAAGGCAAGATCGAGGAGAATGCGAGGGAAAAGAACATCAAGACGAACCTCGTCTTCCTTGTCAAGTATAAGAAGCCGATTGGAGACAAGGTAGAGGACAAAGAGATGAACTTTAAGACCAAGAACGTGGTTATACTCCCAACCGTAGACATCTTGACCTATGTGGAGGATGCTGAGGGGAAGCTTTTGAAGGAGATGGATGAATTCTACGCTAAAGGCTCTGGCTGGACCTTAGCTAAAATCATTGGGTTGGAGCTGCGAATCAACAGATACGATCCCATTCACGCATCAACCTACATCGAGCTTCCAAAGAAGATCAGCGACAAGAAGGCTGTGCTCAATATCCAAAATACAGATCAGAAATGCTTCCTCTGGTCTGTGTTAGCGGCTCTCCATCCCGTCTCATGGCAAGATCAACCTCACCGTATCCACCACTATCTACCATTCGAACACGAGCTGAATCAACATCTCCAAGGAATCAACTTCCCCGTCACCCTTGATAAAATCACGCTATTCGAGAAGAGAAGCGGATTTTCCATCAACGTCTACGCCTACGACGAAAAGTGCATCGTATACCCGCTGCTGGTAACAAATGCAGAGAAACAAATCCATATCGACCTCCTATACATCAAAGAAGGAGACAACACGCATTATTGTCTCATTAGAGACCTCAGCCGACTCGTTAGGTCCCAGACTACTAATCATAACTGTAAGACTTGGATATGTCGTCGCTGCCTGCTACACTTTGGAACGCAGGACCTACTCAACCGTCACACGGAGGACTGCAACGAGCACGAAGCCGTCAAGATTATTATGCCACCGGAGGGAAGCAGTATCAAGTTTGAAGAGGGGCAGAAGAAGATGCGAGTCCCGTTCGCAATGTACGCGGACTTTGAGTGCATGCTCACCCCCATCGAGGAGAACGAGGATCAGCCAATTGGACCGAGAAGATGCTATACCAAGAAGTACCAGAAGCATGAGGCCATCAGCTTCTGCTACTACATCGTGTATACCGATGGAGACTACGCCCACCCCGTCAGCTACTTTGGAGAGGATGCCGCCCAGGTCTTCGTAGAACGTCTACTAGATGAGTCGAGGAAGATTCACCAACTCTACTCCACCGCTGCAGCCATCCCGATGCAGCTAACTGCGGACGACGAGCAGGAATTTATCACGACTACCAACTGCCACATCTGTGAAAAGCCTTTCACCAACCCAGATGACTACAAGGTTCGTGATCACGATCACCTCACCGGAAAGTTTAGAGGCACAGCCCACAACCTCTGCAACCTCAAGTTTCGGAAACCAAACTTTATACCCATCTTTATCCATAACTTGAGTGGGTACGACACCCATTTATTTATCAAAATGTTTGGGTTGAATGACGAGACCATCAGCGTCGTACCTAACAATGAAGAACGCTACATCTCGTACACAGTCGAGATTGAGGGTGGGGTGAAGCTGCGATTCCTCGACTCGTGCCGGTTCATGGCTTCGAGTCTCGATAAATTGGTAAAGAACCTCGCACCCGAACACTTCAAACACACCTCACAATTCTACATTGGAGAGCAACTGCAGTTGCTTACAAAAAAGGGGATCTACCCCTACGACTTTATGGACTCCCTAGAAAAGTTCAAGTTGACATCTCTACCAGCAAAAGAAGACTTTTACAACAAATTAAATATGGCTGGAATCTCCGATCAAGACTACGAGCATGCGCGGAAGATCTGGACTACATTCAACATCAAAAACATGCAGGAATATACCGAGCTCTACAACAAGACAGATGTGCTTCTATTGGCCGACATCATGGAGAACTTCCGAGACGTGTGCCTCCAGACCTATCAACTTGATCCAGCCTGGTACTTCACCGCACCTGGACTCGCCTGGAGCGCCATGCTCAAGGTCACTAACATCGAGCTGGAGTTGCTCTCTGACTACAACATGAGCCTGATGATTGGCAAAGGAATTCGAGGAGGAGTTTCCCAAGTCTCATGCCGCTACGCCAAGGCCAACAACCCGTACACCGAGGACTATGATGAGGAGAAACCTACCAGCTACCTCACCTACCTGGATGCCAACAATTTATACGGGTGGGCGATGAGCCAGCACATGCCCTACGGTGGTTTCAAGTGGGTGGAGCCAGTGGAGTTCGAATGGGAAGGTAACAAGTACGGCTACATTGATATTATGGATGTAGCAGACGACAATGACATGGGATACATCTTGGAGGTGGATTTGGAGTACCCCAAAGAGCTCCACGACTTGCATTCCGACCTCCCCCTCGCCCCAGAGCAACGTATACCGCCGGGGGCTAAGGAGAGCAAGCTGCTTCTCACCCTTCATGACAAGGAAAAATACGTAGTACACTACCGCAACTTGAAGCAGTACTTGTTGCTGGGGATGAAGCTGACAAAAGTGCACCGAGCCGTCTGCTTTAACCAAAGCAGATGGCTGAAGAAATACATCGACCTAAATACCGATATGAGAACCCAGGCAAAAAACGATTTTGAGAAAGACTTCTTCAAACTGATGAACAATTCGGTGTTTGGGAAGACTATGGAGAACATCCGAAACCGAGTCGACATTCGCCTGGCAACAAAGGAACGACAAGTCCAAAAGTGGCTGGCAAAACCAAATTTTAAAAGCAGAACCATCTTCACCGAGCAGCTAGCAGCAGTTCATATGTCTAAAACGAAATTGTTGTTTAATAAGGCTATCTACGTAGGAATGAGCATCCTTGATATATCCAAAACCCTAATGTTCGACTTCCACTACAACGTCATCAAGAGAAAATATGGAAACAAGGCTGAACTTCAGTACACCGACACCGACTCTCTGACATATCTCATCGAGACGGAACACTTTTACAAGGATATGAAGCAGATGATAGACTTCTTCGACACAAGCGACTACCCTCAGCCGAATCGATACAACATCCCGAGCGTGAACAAAAAGGTGATTGGTAAGTTCAAGGATGAACTAAATGGTCGAGTTATGTATGAGCATGTTGGGCTTCGCTCAAAGATGTATGCGAGTCGCTCAGAAAAAAAGGACGACAAAGATGACGGGGAAATAAAAAAGAGCAAGGGTGTGAAGATGTGCGTGATAAAAAAAGATATTACCTTCCAAGATTATAAGGATTGTATGAAAGAATTTGCCGAAAAATACAGCACACTGGACATAACACTTGGAGTGAAGCAAGATCACAGCTCTAAAGACTACCGCACTATGAACATGATCCGGAGTTTCAAGCACAATGTATATACCGTGGAGCTCAACAAGATTGCCCTATCTGCTTACGATGATAAGAGATTTATCCTGGAGGGGGGCGTCAAGACCCTACCCTGGGGGCATTATCTAATTGATAAATAAGCGATGCTAGACCGAGCCGTCTTAGACGCGCTGATGGTGGAGTAAGGAGACGGGTGGGAGCACAAGAGTGCAGGAGGTAGCAAATAGAAGAAGGTCGGCTACCACTTTCCACAGCGGGGAGGGGCTGTGGAATCCCTTAAAAACCAATAAATATTGTGGTTTACAACAATTTCAATTAGTTATGAATTGGACACAATCCAATACAAATTATGAACGTGAGAGAAATCATCGCCAAAGAGCTGCACGCTCCAGCCAGAAGAACATTTCCCACCAGACCTGTACTTTTAACAGTACCACACTGTTACAGGTTACTAACATGTCCGTAGAAACCCAATTTACGACATTGGATGGGCTCAACCCGTCCGTAGTGCAATGTAAAAACCTCGTACTGGACGAACCTTCTTCTTAATTACGGTAACTTCTACGCCAGGTAAGTAATGTTAAGTTAGTTTTAAGTAAACTCTTTTACCGTCAACCTTTAAAAAACAATCTGTAAAATAAATTCTGTTATAATATGAACACTTTTGTGAGTTTACATAACTACAAATATTAACGGATATCTCCAGCTCTGTGTGAATTTCTATAGAATACCGTACCATCGAGGTGAGGGCGGCCCAAATTCAATAAAAAAGCCCGACTGTTCTCTAAGGCAGCCGAAAAACGCATAAGTCCTGAGGCAGTCCTGCAGCTTAGGGCTGGGCTAATCCCCGTAAGACCTTGAGTCGCAGTCCGGACCCTCGCACGGTACGTGTATTTGGATGTGTGTAACACTCTATTGCTGGTTTAAACTCTGTAAGTCCAGAGTGTGAGTAAGGGATATTTTA
Organism: Stictocephala bisonia; assembly: GCA_035578905.1. Lineage (NCBI taxonomy): Eukaryota > Metazoa > Arthropoda > Insecta > Hemiptera > Membracidae > Stictocephala > Stictocephala bisonia. The sequence goes on along the minus strand of JAQJVL010003804.1, from coordinate 36,147 downwards.
GTAACAAGAAAAAAATAATAAAAAATAAAAGCCCTTTGTAAGTTTGTGCGTCACATTGAAAGGCTTCTCCAAGTAAAGTGGCGGCTAGACTTATAGGGGATCCAAAAAAAGTATAAAGTAAAAAACACAAAAATAATACTGGGAGATAGCAATTTTGTTATGGAGTGGCTATCACCGTAGCTTGCGATGGTTGGGGCAAGTTACAATACGGAAAGTGGGATTATGCCTACTGGGGACACCCACTATAATAAAAAACGCGCCAATGCACAAAGTGCAATGACCCTATACCCCTTGGGTGGTGTGGAAACTTGGGTCAAGACTTGTCTGGACAGGCATTGACTTGATAGTCATGGTCTTGTCTGGGAATGCAAGGACAAGTGTTAAGACTCGTGCATAGACCTTCAGGGGAGGAGGCACAATACTCTCTCTCAAGGTCAACTGAGAGTATAAAAGGACTCGTATTTTCACTTTTTTCTTATCAGTCTATCATGGCGGGTTGGGCTAAACCGGGTTAAATCAACGTGGGTTAATAAAACCCGAGTTAGCCCAACCCAGGCTATAAATAGAATTGTTTTCTAAATTCTTTATTATCAAACATGAATTCGAATGAACAAGATCTTGTATCAGCTTTGGCTTCGCCACGCGCGCCAGCCGGAAGAACATTTCCCACCATACCTGTGAACTTCTTTTGTTGCATATTGCGATGCAGAAAAACAGGAAAACAGAAAAACAGGAAAACAGGAAAACAGAAAAACAGAAAAAACAGAAAAACAGAAAAACAGAAAAACAGAAAAACAGAAAAACAGAAAAACAGAAAAACAGAAAAACAGAAAAACAGAAAAACAGAAAAACAGGAAAACAGAAAAACAGGAAAACAGGAAAACAGAAAAAAACGGCCGTTTTTTCTGTTTTCCTGTTTTCCTGTTTTTCTGTTTTCCTGTTTTTCTGTTTTTCTGTTTTTCTGTTTTTCTGTTTTTCTGTTTTTCTGTTTTTCTGTTTTTTCTGTTTTTCTGTTTTCCTGTTTTCCTGTTTTTCTGTTTTCCTGTTTTTCTGCATCGCAATATGCAACAAAAGAAGTTCACAGGTATGGTGGGAAATGTTCTTCCGGCTGGCGCGCGTGGCGAAGCCAAAGCTGATACAAGATCTTGTTCATTCGAATTCATGTTTGATAATAAAGAATTTAGAAAACAATTCTATTTATAGCCTGGGTTGGGCTAACTCGGGTTTTATTAACCCACGTTGATTTAACCCAGTTTAGCCCAACCCGCCATGATAGACTGATAAGAAAAAAGTGAAAATACGAGTCCTTTTATACTCTCAGTTGACCTTGAGAGAGAGTATTGTGCCTCCTCCCCTGAAGGTCTATGCACGAGTCTTAACACTTGTCCTTGCATTCCCAGACAAGACCATGACTATCAAGTCAATGCCTGTCCAGACAAGTCTTGACCCAAGTTTCCACACCACCCAAGGGGTATAGGGTCATTGCACTTTGTGCATTGGCGCGTTTTTTATTATAGTGGGTGTCCCCAGTAGGCATAATCCCACTTTCCGTATTGTAACTTGCCCCAACCATCGCAAGCTACGGTGATAGCTACTCCATAACAAAATTGCTATCTCCCAGTATTATTTTTGTGTTTTTTACTTTATACTTTTTTTGGATCCCCTATAAGTCTAGCCACCACTTTACTTGGAGAAGCCTTTCAATGTGACGCACAAACTTACAAAGGGCTTTTATTTTTTATTATTTTTTTCTTGTTACTAAAATATCCCTTACTCACACCCTGGACTTACAGAGTTTAAGCCAGCCATAGAGTGTTACACACATCCAGATACACGTACCGTACGAGGGCCCGGACTGCGACTCAAGGTCTTACGGGGATTAGCCCAGCCCTAAGCTGCAGGACTGCCTCAGGACTTATGCGTTTTACGGCTGCCTTAGAGAACAGTCGGGCTTTTTTATTGAATTTGGGCCGCCCTCACCTCGATGGTACGGTATTCTATAGAAATTCACACAGAGCTGGAGATATCCGTTAATATTTGTAGTTATGTAAACTCACAAAAGTGTTCATATTATAACAGAATTTATTTTACAGATTGTTTTTTAAAGGTTGACGGTAAAAGAGTTTACTTAAAACTAACTTAACATTACTTACCTGGCGTAGAAGTTACCGTAATTAAGAAGAAGGTTCGTCCAGTACGAGGTTTTTACATTGCACTACGGACGGGTTGAGCCCATCCAATGTCGTAAATTGGGTTTCTACGGACATGTTAGTAACCTGTAACAGTGTGGTACTGTTAAAAGTACAGGTCTGGTGGGAAATGTTCTTCTGGCTGGAGCGTGCAGCTCTTTGGCGATGATTTCTCTCACGTTCATAATTTGTATTGGATTGTGTCCAATTCATAACTAATTGAAATTGTTGTAAACCACAATATTTATTGGTTTTTAAGGGATTCCACAGCCCCTCCCCGCTGTGGAAAGTGGTAGCCGACCTTCTTCTATTTGCTACCTCCTGCACTCTTGTGCTCCCACCCGTCTCCTTACTCCACCATCAGCGCGTCTAAGACGGCTCGGTCTAGCATCGCTTATTTATCAATTAGATAATGCCCCCAGGGTAGGGTCTTGACGCCCCCCTCCAGGATAAATCTCTTATCATCGTAAGCAGATAGGGCAATCTTGTTGAGCTCCACGGTATATACATTGTGCTTGAAACTCCGGATCATGTTCATAGTGTGGTAGTCTTTAGAGCTGTGATCTTGCTTCACTCCAAGTGTTATGTCCAGTGTGCTGTATTTTTCGGCAAATTCTTTCATACAATCCTTATAATCTTGGAAGGTAATATCTTTTTTTATCACGCACATCTTCACACCCTTGCTCTTTTTTATTTCCCCGTCATCTTTGTCGTCCTTTTTTTCTGAGCGACTCGCATACATCTTTGAGCGAAGCCCAACATGCTCATACATAACTCGACCATTTAGTTCATCCTTGAACTTACCAATCACCTTTTTGTTCACGCTCGGGATGTTGTATCGATTCGGCTGAGGGTAGTCGCTTGTGTCGAAGAAGTCTATCATCTGCTTCATATCCTTGTAAAAGTGTTCCGTCTCGATGAGATATGTCAGAGAGTCGGTGTCGGTGTACTGAAGTTCAGCCTTGTTTCCATATTTTCTCTTGATGACGTTGTAGTGGAAGTCGAACATTAGGGTTTTGGATATATCAAGGATGCTCATTCCTACGTAGATAGCCTTATTAAACAACAATTTCGTTTTAGACATATGAACTGCTGCTAGCTGCTCGGTGAAGATGGTTCTGCTTTTAAAATTTGGTTTTGCCAGCCACTTTTGGACTTGTCGTTCCTTTGTTGCCAGGCGAATGTCGACTCGGTTTCGGATGTTCTCCATAGTCTTCCCAAACACCGAATTGTTCATCAGTTTGAAGAAGTCTTTCTCAAAATCGTTTTTTGCCTGGGTTCTCATATCGGTATTTAGGTCGATGTATTTCTTCAGCCATCTGCTTTGGTTAAAGCAGACGGCTCGGTGCACTTTTGTCAGCTTCATCCCCAGCAACAAGTACTGCTTCAAGTTGCGGTAGTGTACTACGTATTTTTCCTTGTCATGAAGGGTGAGAAGCAGCTTGCTCTCCTTAGCCCCCGGCGGTATACGTTGCTCTGGGGCGAGGGGGAGGTCGGAATGCAAGTCGTGGAGCTCTTTGGGGTACTCCAAATCCACCTCCAAGATGTATCCCATGTCATTGTCGTCTGCTACATCCATAATATCAATGTAGCCGTACTTGTTACCTTCCCATTCGAACTCCACTGGCTCCACCCACTTGAAACCACCGTAGGGCATGTGCTGGCTCATCGCCCACCCGTATAAATTGTTGGCATCCAGGTAGGTGAGGTAGCTGGTAGGTTTCTCCTCATCATAGTCCTCGGTGTACGGGTTGTTGGCCTTGGCGTAGCGGCATGAGACTTGGGAAACTCCTCCTCGAATTCCTTTGCCAATCATCAGGCTCATGTTGTAGTCAGAGAGCAACTCCAGCTCGATGTTAGTGACCTTGAGCATGGCGCTCCAGGCGAGTCCAGGTGCGGTGAAGTACCAGGCTGGATCAAGTTGATAGGTCTGGAGGCACACGTCTCGGAAGTTCTCCATGATGTCGGCCAATAGAAGCACATCTGTCTTGTTGTAGAGCTCGGTATATTCCTGCATGTTTTTGATGTTGAATGTAGTCCAGATCTTCCGCGCATGCTCGTAGTCTTGATCGGAGATTCCAGCCATATTTAATTTGTTGTAAAAGTCTTCTTTTGCTGGTAGAGATGTCAACTTGAACTTTTCTAGGGAGTCCATAAAGTCGTAGGGGTAGATCCCCTTTTTTGTAAGCAACTGCAGTTGCTCTCCAATGTAGAATTGTGAGGTGTGTTTGAAGTGTTCGGGTGCGAGGTTCTTTACCAATTTATCGAGACTCGAAGCCATGAACCGGCACGAGTCGAGGAATCGCAGCTTCACCCCACCCTCAATCTCGACTGTGTACGAGATGTAGCGTTCTTCATTGTTAGGTACGACGCTGATGGTCTCGTCATTCAACCCAAACATTTTGATAAATAAATGGGTGTCGTACCCACTCAAGTTATGGATAAAGATGGGTATAAAGTTTGGTTTCCGAAACTTGAGGTTGCAGAGGTTGTGGGCTGTGCCTCTAAACTTTCCGGTGAGGTGATCGTGATCACGAACCTTGTAGTCATCTGGGTTGGTGAAAGGCTTTTCACAGATGTGGCAGTTGGTAGTCGTGATAAATTCCTGCTCGTCGTCCGCAGTTAGCTGCATCGGGATGGCTGCAGCGGTGGAGTAGAGTTGGTGAATCTTCCTCGACTCATCTAGTAGACGTTCTACGAAGACCTGGGCGGCATCCTCTCCAAAGTAGCTGACGGGGTGGGCGTAGTCTCCATCGGTATACACGATGTAGTAGCAGAAGCTGATGGCCTCATGCTTCTGGTACTTCTTGGTATAGCATCTTCTCGGTCCAATTGGCTGATCCTCGTTCTCCTCGATGGGGGTGAGCATGCACTCAAAGTCCGCGTACATTGCGAACGGGACTCGCATCTTCTTCTGCCCCTCTTCAAACTTGATACTGCTTCCCTCCGGTGGCATAATAATCTTGACGGCTTCGTGCTCGTTGCAGTCCTCCGTGTGACGGTTGAGTAGGTCCTGCGTTCCAAAGTGTAGCAGGCAGCGACGACATATCCAAGTCTTACAGTTATGATTAGTAGTCTGGGACCTAACGAGTCGGCTGAGGTCTCTAATGAGACAATAATGCGTGTTGTCTCCTTCTTTGATGTATAGGAGGTCGATATGGATTTGTTTCTCTGCATTTGTTACCAGCAGCGGGTATACGATGCACTTTTCGTCGTAGGCGTAGACGTTGATGGAAAATCCGCTTCTCTTCTCGAATAGCGTGATTTTATCAAGGGTGACGGGGAAGTTGATTCCTTGGAGATGTTGATTCAGCTCGTGTTCGAATGGTAGATAGTGGTGGATACGGTGAGGTTGATCTTGCCATGAGACGGGATGGAGAGCCGCTAACACAGACCAGAGGAAGCATTTCTGATCTGTATTTTGGATATTGAGCACAGCCTTCTTGTCGCTGATCTTCTTTGGAAGCTCGATGTAGGTTGATGCGTGAATGGGATCGTATCTGTTGATTCGCAGCTCCAACCCAATGATTTTAGCTAAGGTCCAGCCAGAGCCTTTAGCGTAGAATTCATCCATCTCCTTCAAAAGCTTCCCCTCAGCATCCTCCACATAGGTCAAGATGTCTACGGTTGGGAGTATAACCACGTTCTTGGTCTTAAAGTTCATCTCTTTGTCCTCTACCTTGTCTCCAATCGGCTTCTTATACTTGACAAGGAAGACGAGGTTCGTCTTGATGTTCTTTTCCCTCGCATTCTCCTCGATCTTGCCTTTAACCAATTCACGAGCTTGTTGTAGAAATCCAGCGGGGTCCTTTATGTTAGGCTTGTTATCGATGGAGTACGTCTTCATTCGCCCCTTGAATGCCTTCTCGATTTCGATAATCTCCAATTGTTTATGTCCTCCGATGAGATCGCCTACTGCTGTCTTAACCGTGTTGTATGCTGACACGATCGAGGAGCGCACGTTGTTGATGATTGATGACGAGCTCGTTGATGGCTGAGGCTCATCATCCATGCGGGCGGTCTTGGAGATAGATGGGATAAGGTCCCCAGCCTTCCTCTTGAGGTGAGCGGGGCTGCACTTCTTGAGGTGCCGGCTGCGGTGGGAGAGGGTGATCATCATCCCGCAGGACGGGCAAGGTCGCTGGGGCTCCCGAGTCGTTGTAGGCCCGGTGCAGCTCTTGAGATGGCGAGCTATGTTTGTCTTAGACATGGTCTTGTTGCATCTGGGGCATGCAATTTGGTTGGGGTTCATGATGATCTGGAACAGAAGGACAATTTTTATTAGTAACATGATCATTAAGGTAATCTATGCAAATACCGTAGAGAGAACGGTAATCTAAGTCTAAAGTTTGCTTAGGGGCATTAGGGTTACGGAAATGCTACAGTAATGATATATAAGGGCTTACATGTATTAGATGGGTGTGGTTGCCGTGGGTAGATGAAGTCACGTGATGGAGTGGTAGCAGGTTTTTGTAAGGATGGCTGATCTGCAACAAATGAAACACAATATCGTAAAACTCTCAATATCTATCTACTCGGGTATGTATAGTTCTAGAAATGTCTGTAGAAAAATGTTTTTCAATATCTTGGTAAAGGTAAGATAAGTTAGGTTATGTTCCTAGAGAGTAAAATGAATTTATAGGTTATGTATACTTACAATACGGTTGCAATAGATGCGTTGTAAATAGCGGAGCTGCTAGATGTGTCTCGTTCAAAAGTCTGAGACTGAATGATGATTGTCCTGAAATCATCGTAATATATATGCCCCAGATCCAAGATGGCGGCCCCCATTCCTGCCAACCTGTTGGGAATTTTCCCTCCCAAAATTTCCCTCAAATTCCCAAATTTCTCTCAAATTCCCTTTTTGTACTATATAAAATACACTATTAACCTTGTTATACTATATAAAATGCACTTTTAGCCTAGCTATATTGTATTGCATGCGTATCTGTACACGTGTACCAAATTTGAGCGAAATCGGACGGTAAGTAACGAAACTAGATCCGGAGTGGTGGGGGTAAAGATAAGTCCAGAGACGACATATACATAATACAAACGGTTTATATTGTATGGCATGCGTATCTGTACACGTGTACCAAATTTGAGCGAAATCGGACGGTAAATAACGAAACTAGATCCAAAGTGGTGGGGGTAAAGATAAGTTCAAAGGTGTTATTTTTGGAAAAATTTTGTTATAGGTAGGTCGGAAATGGTGTATACAGGTGGGCCTAATAGACTTTCGGGGTCGAAAAAAATTTCCAAGGCTCTAGGACGCACCGTTTTCGAGATATAAGCAAAAAACCACTTTTTACGGGAAATGTATTGATTGTTTCGGAGAATACCTTCGGGGGTTTCCGGAGATTGTCGGGAACCTTCGGTAATCGTCGAGGCCCTTTTGATTTTGAGGGGGGGGAGGGGAGAGGGGGAAGGGGGAAGGGCTGGTAATCGATTTGACGCAGAAATCCTAAATTCTGGCGGCAATTCGCCCACCATTTGACTACTCAAAGGTGTTATTTTTGGAAAAATTTTGTTATAGGTAGGTCGGAAATGGTATATACAGGTGGGCCTAATAGACTTTCGGGGGTCGAAAAAAATTTCCAAGGCTCTAGGACGCACCGTTTTCGAGATATAAGCAAAAAACCACTTTTTACGGGAAATGTATTGATTGTTTCGGAGAATACCTTCGGGGGTTTCCGGAGATTGTCGGGAACCTTCGGTAATCGTCGAGGCCCTTTTGATTTTGAGGGGGGAGGGGAGAGGGGGAAGGGGGAAGGGCTGGTAATCGATTTGACGCAGAAATCCTAAATTCTGGCGGCAATTCGCCCACCATTTGACTACTACAAGGTCATTAGAAACTCATTAAAAACTCGTTAAGGTCAATTAGAACCTCATTAAAAACTCGTTAAGATCAATTAGAACCTCATTAAAAACTCGTTAAGGTCATTAGAACCTCATTAAAAAAAACTGACCTAGCTGACTCGTCATGGGGCGAAAACTCTTCATGGGGCGTTGGTCAACCCCCATATCCCTACTACTACTATTACAAGTAAGATAATATATAACATGTCTTCCTGTGTACTATGAATAATTTATATATCATATGAGTATGTTAAGATAATTAATTAAGGTCGTTAAGTGTAAGAAATGACGTTAGGTCAACTTATTTGTTAACGATAGTGTACCTCTCGACGTGTATCGCATTCAGTTATTGTGGACGGAGATAAATACCTGTACTGAAAGAAACTTTCTGTAGTAAAATTATTTTATAAAATTGGTAAACTTTGCTTTAATTTAGCATAATTCCTAATAATTTTTCATAATTTCAAGTAAATCAAGTACATCATTTGGACGAAGTTTAATGGGATAAGTTCATATTGCCAAACAATGGGGGTGAAGTATGAGAGGAGACTTTGGATGATTTTTTAGTTAATTTATATGCCATAACTTTAGATTGTTTATCCTTCAATTTAATGGTACGATATATAGTTTTATTACTTTGTCATAACTATTTTCCTATGGGATGTGAAGAAAAGATATTACGTGATAACAATTTGAAGAAATCACTAATGTAGAAATCATTGTGTATTTATTTGTTAATTAATTGCAGTCAAAAACGCTTTATTAAAGTGTAACATCTGAACGTGCGAAACATTCATATGGGCTCTACTAGTTAATTAAATATGTCATATTTATAGTTTGTGATCCAAAATTAGTTTTAATTTCAAGTCATAAATATCTTTAAACTTTACATACTTATGAGACAAGTAGTTTAATGTTAACATGAGAACGTTTCAAAATTTATAAAAGTGCAAAGAACAATCCAAATTTTATATTAAATGACAAAGACACAATTTCTAAAAACTTAATTTTTGAAAGATTATTAAAATTTATAAATTATTTATACAAAAAAAATAATATATATATACATACTATCAACAGCTTTGGATGAATTGGAAATCATAATTGGTTTATTTATATTGTTTTATAACCTAAATGTACCTGAAGATGACTTAATACAAGTTGAAATGTACATCGTACAACAAATTATGAAAATATGTGTTAAAGGTATTCTATTAATGTAATTTTATCATAAATGGTAATACAGATCAATAAACATGTATGTGAGTAGTAATAACTTTAAATAAAAAAAAATTTAAAATGTTAATTTTTATTTAACACCTGTAGGTAAGTTTTACCCTTCCGGGTTTTACTAACAATGCCCACTTTTTTTTAGATTATTTACAAATAAATTCGAAGATCCTTATTGGTATGTGTACAAGTACTTAAATTTTAGTACACATATGTAGCATAAATCTTTGAATGTATAAATCCCCGTCCATACCTATTAATTTTTTAATTTATCACTAAATAATTTTAACTTATAACAGGTATGTAGATTTTTCAAATCTTGTTCAAATTCTTTATTTGACTTAAATACATTTAAAATGTAGCTATTCATGGTTTGTTATATTTTTATTTTTTGGTAATAGAAAGCAAAAATTTAATATATCTGTAAAATAAATATATATATATATATATATATATATATATATATAGATTTTAATATTACAAACTACTCGTATAATATTATAATAAGTTATAGTATTATTTAAACAAATGTACAAATTGAAAAATTAATAATTTGTTATAATATTAAATTACTTTTTAACGTTTGGGCCAGGATTTGATTTTGACTTATATGGGTATTGTCTGTGGCTTGTGTAAACTGTAAATGATTAGAAAAATATGGAGCTACTCCAAATATGTCTTTTTAAACTTGGAATGAAAGACAGTTATTAGCGGTACTAGGCGAATTTCGGATCTGTTATGAATTAGATACATTAAAAACACGTTTTTATTAACCTAGTGATTAGAAAAATAAGAATCTTTTAGTACGCATACCAACAATAGATGTAACGTATATACTTTCTCGAAAAAAATATATATAATTTAAGTAGTTTAACAGAAGTGTTTAAAAAATTTTACAAGGTTACAATTAAAATAATTAAATGTTTAGAAGAATCATCCTTGAGCTAATCTTATAACAATTTCAACACGTTTGATTATTATTATTATTATTATTACCCACGTAATTGTATTTAATTAATCTGGTTACATACCTAAGTTTGTATTTATCCTTATATTTTGAGGAAATTGTTTTCAAAAACTAAATACTGTATTGCAATTATAATGTAACAAGCCATATTTATTTGTAATATACAACGTCTTAATCCTTATAACATTAATTTAAGGAGAAGTGTAGAAACGATATTAAAACATTTGTTTTAAATACATTTATAACAAGAAAGTTTGCAGAGAAACGAAGAATAATAACACGTAATGAACAAAAAATGGACATTTCAAAGTTTAAATTAGATAGTGTCACCAAAGAACTGAACTAAATAACTTGTAGCTACTTTTATATTACACCTGTGTAAACAGCAGCAAAACAAATTACATAAAGTTTAGTTCCTGAGGTGACGTACCCTGACTCAATTTAAAAAAAGTAATATTTCTCTAGTTTAATAATTTAAGTAGCTTACTGTATCTTTGTAATTTAGTGTATTCGCATAGCAAAATATGAATTCTTTATGTCAACTGTCACACCTATAATAAAGAAAGTGTCTTTTCTGTTAAGATGCTTTGTTGGTCTATTTAGGTCTTAATTCCTACGTAACTTTAATCCTTACGTCCTGCCATAGCCTTGTACGTATTTTCAGACGAATATGAATAATTATATGAGTGTAGTATAAGTGTTATTGATCTGCAAAGTCATTGTTACTAATTAAGGTTGACTTTTCCTTAGAAAGATCCATTTATTAATAACCCAATAGCTAGGGAAACTAAGATACCTACAGCTTTACGTGGAATCTGAACCACGTAAGTGTTGGTCTGAATTTCAGCTAATGAGAAGACTGACACTGAGTTAACCACCCCAAGTAACATTCGAAACCTGCCTACCACCAAATACGGACACTCCAGACGTCTCTAGTACTTTGTACGTCGATAGCAACCATTGAGCGTACATTATGTCAGTATTAGGAGACCTGAACATAGAACATAGTGCTTACAATTTCCCAAACATTTTGTACTTCAGTGGCTAGAATATATTACTGCACTACTATTGTCTGCTCATAACTGCTTATATTTATTTAGATAGTAGCATACCATTGTTTTTTAATGAGTGATCTGATCTAAAATCAGCTCAATCCATTATAAGTGGAACTGATTAGCTTATTAAAATGGTAATTTGATTGTTTCAATAAATTTGGGTTTATAAAGGTTTAAATATAGGATTTTACCTATACATATCTGATATCTCAGGCCTCTGGCAGTAATACCAATTAAGCATAAAAAAATACTTAAAACTGAATTAAATGTAGGTATTTTAATAGAACCATGTAATTGAAAATTGTTATTGTAATTTAATCACCCAGAACCGCAAAGACAAAAAAGCTCTTGCCTGTTATACATAAAATTGTATTACTATGAACTTAACATATATATACTGATGAAGAAGATAATTATAAAAATTAGTTTAAACATTATTTAATAAATTTTCTGAGTTGACAAAATTGCAAATGGAATTTGAGTATAGCTCTAATTTGCGTTGTTGCCAAGAATCGTGTGTGTTTCATACGAAACAATAATTACTAATAATAAGGAGAGATTAAATTTAAAGATTTTTTTTATGATTAGCAAAAATTATGTAGAAGAACATTAAAATTTACATCGACACTCATTGTTATGAATGATATTTTTAATGTTACATTAGGATTTTTCTTTTTACAATTTAATTTCATGAGTACATTATAAGTCTGTACAAACTTGTTATGCTTAACTCATTGTTTTTTGTTTTTTTTTTAATTCAGGAATGTATTATCTAAAATAATGTGAACAAAATAACACATAGCTTTTAAAGGTGAAGTGTAATTAATTGGTTATAGATAGACTTCCTTACAATGTTCATGAATGTACTATACGGTTTTACTTCGTAAGGGATATACAAAATTAAGGAAAACCAAGAATATATAAATAGTTTAATATTCAATATACAATGGTTGTAATTATATATCTTAGTTTGAATTGTAATTTCATAGATGTTTCAGTTAGTTTTGGAGGTTAATAGTTCAATTGAATTCCTTTGTTTTTGTAAGCTTACTTTAATAAATATTAGTCAATTATAAAAATTAAATGTTGTCTATATTTTACTACATATTGAAAATCCTACGTAAGCTATGATATAGTTTTAAAAACATTCAACAACACATAGCATGTAAGAAAGTTTGAACAAATAATTTTGAGATAGTATTTGGCTTTCATAATTTTTTACTGCATCTTAATTTTCGACAAAAGACGTTTTCTGGTGTTTTTCATGAAAAAACAAACATTCATATAATATGTAGTTTAAATAGAGTCTATCTGATCAAAATACATAGTGCGATACAGTATTGATTACGTTTTCAATAAATTTTAGTTTGAAAAATTTCTATATAATAAAGCACGTGTTTAAGATTTTTCAAGAATTTCTTTGATTTGCTAGAACTAATTAAACCAGCCTAACCTAATGGAACCCTAACTAACCTAACCTAACCTAATGGAACCCAACCTAACCTGACTTAATTTAACCCAACTCAACAGTAAAGTGGTAATGACCATTCCACCAACTCATAAACGTAGGATAGTATTGACTCATTCACCCACACATATACGGACAGTAATATTGACCCTCCCACACATGGATGCAGGTAAGGTGGTATTGCTCCAAGCACACACACATACACATACAGTGATATAGTCCCACTTACCTATATGTGCACGTTTTCCGTATTGACTTAACGGAATGAGCTTTTTTACTAATTCTAAGAGAGAGAACGTATGTATTTAGGTAAATATTGTAAGTTTGTATAGCACTACTTCATAACTACTAAGAAAACATTAAGGAACATCATAGTTTACCAATAATAACTGATTGAGAGTTTTCAAGTACCGTTTAGTAATTAAATGAAGACAGCGCTTATGTGAAATATGGAACTGCAGTGAACTACAAAGCCTTGCTTCACAGAATTTTTTAAACAAAGAGGGTGGAATAAGGCATAGAAATTGACGCTGGCTCTGAACGATTCTGTCTAAATGAAAAACAAAATGATTTATTCCAGTTTTTCTTATGTCCTTAGTGAAAATCATCTAGCTTACCTAAATAATTTGAAGGAATTCACATTATATGTTTTATTCTATTTTAAATATTCATCAATTACTTATTATATTATTGTTAGTTGTGTATTCTTAGTTTCCTAAATAGTAACCCAAGGCAATATGTAACACTTTTTTATAACTACTCATATATCATTTTACTTCAATTTACTGTAGTGGGAAAATATAAATTTTTTTACCAGAATACGTATCAGTTGGATTTAAACATCATTTAGTAAAATAAATTCTCTACTTGTAGACTTGTACTGTATTGTTTACTAAGAACTGTTTATAAATTAGCAAAATTAGGTGCTTATAAATATAAAATGTATGCTTAGTTTTTATTACTGAAACTATTAGACTTTTAATGTTTTCTAGATATTACGATAGAAGTTAAATTATATGACCGTGAATCAAAAACGTAACCGTTATTATTTTAAGGAATTTAACTTTATTTTTTCCTTTAAAAGGGATTTCATTTATTCCATTCATATTCATTTACTGTAAATAATCTATATGGATTTAGCTGTTATAGGTATGACATATATAAGGGGCAGTACTTAAGTAGTTGAGGTTACAGAGAAGAAACTAACTGAGGTCCCGTTAAATATTGCACAGAATGGGTGTTGAGCTATAAACTTAAGGTATTAAGTAGTTGGCTGTTCAGTTTTCTGTATGGATGCCAGAGCCAGCACTATTGTCAGTAACTGCCCCTAATCCCCTAAAAGTGTAAAGGAAAACAGACAAATTACTATAACAAGCTTATAAAGATGTAGGCTAGTTGTATTATACATTAAATCAGGTTAAGAGAAGAAGGGACTTTCTAGTGCCAACTTCGCCTGGTTAAATAAAGACGTATTTCATTTCATTTCATTTCATTAAACTGCAACTGAGGTGTTTGCTTTGGCCATAAAACTTTCTTCTATCTCTAGACCAACGTACATTCTGTAAGCAAAGTAATATATTGATATTTCAATATGTAGCTCTGAATTGCGTAAAATTAATTATATATTTATATAATAATTAAGTAAGGCAATAAGTTATTTAACTTACTGCCTTACTTGCACAATTCATTTCAGTTTTATTGCAATGTATATATTTCGGGGATAACCCCATCTTCATAGCATCTAAAAATATAAAACTACACACACTTAGTTAATTTAGTACACTGTATAACGTTGTGGTGTATAAATTAAAATAAAATAAATATTGAAACAATTCGGATTAGATTCTTAACCTTCAAACATTTTGTATATACTACTCAATTGTATATACGATTGTATAAACAATTGTATATACGAATTGTTTCAATATTTATTTTATTTTAATTTATACACCACAACGTTATACATTGTACTTAATTAACTAAGTTTGTGTAGTTTTATATTTTTAGATGCTATGAAGATGGGGTTATCCCCGAAATATATACATTGCAATAAAAACTGAAATGAATTGTGCAAGTAAGGCAGTAAGTTATTTATATAATTAATATATTGAATTAGCAATTGGGGTCTACAGTCAAATCTATAAACCATTTTAACTTAGCATATAAATTCTACCTTACTTAAATACAATTTTTCTTGGGAGCCTAGGCTCTAGAACTTGAATAAGTATTCGTTTAAACAATTATCAATACAGTTTATTACCAATTTTATTTTATTTTTATTGTGAATTTTTATAGGTGATTTTTTTCTTGAATAGCTTAACATTTTCCTATAGCAAATTAAATTAAGTTAAAATATTTAAAATACTTATTGTAGTAATAAATTATATTAATTATTCTAAATAACATAATTTATTTATTAGCCTTTTTTATCCATTTTATGTATATTCTAAAATGATTAAGCCTATCGCAACGTTTTAGTGATGGATACGTCATCAAGTGAATTCGTTAAAGAGAAAAAAGCCTTTTTTATCGTAATATGCAAATTGTTGTAGAATAAAACATAAAAACTAAATTAACCTAATGAAATATGACTTGGATAATGATCTAATAAAGGATTACAGAAAAAACAAAATTTTTTTATCCATAAAACACAGAAATCGTGCGATATAATTTTTACTTGTCACTCCAAGTTCCTGCAAATCATGATGGCTACGACTTGCTTGTATATCTTTACAATTTATCTATCACTATAATTATATTTAATATGTCTACAGGTATCTACGTCTCTAATTGCAATAGTTTACAACGACCGTTTTATGCTCCCGTTCTTAATTGTTTTCAGATCTAGAACAAGCTTTTAGACGTTGACTTAATCTGTTGCTTAATTGTGAGTGATGAACAAACAACTTAAAGTAGGTTGAGCGTATAAACTAGTAAATACGTTTGCCAAATTGTCTACTTATGCTTCCAAGTAGTCAGTTTATGGCAGAATATGGCTAAAACCCTTGGACAACTAAAGAGTTTAAAGCTTAAATGATTTTTTTTAATAATCAATATCACTTGAAAAAGAATGGTAATTTTTATATAATAAATCACCTAATACAAAGCACACGATCTATAAAAAAACAATTAACTTCATTAATTGAAAATATGCGTTATTTGTAATCTTATTCCACTTATATTCATACTACAGGCACTAGTGGTGCAGTGCTCTAGACCAGTTAGTTGGGGACAATGTGTTGAAGAGATTGTAGGTGATGTGTTATGTACTCTGATCTCTTAATAGCAACGGCGTCCGCTCATTGTTGACGTTAATTTGGACTTTTGGACATTGTTGCCTGGAGTGTCCATGTAGGATGGTATTCAGGATCCAGAAGTGGTTTAGGGAAGAGAATTGAGTATCTGGCGTGTCACATAGGTCAAAATCAAACCAACCTATGTGGTTCGAATTCCACATCGTCCGGTCACTGGGATATTGATAAATGGCTCTTTCAAAGGAGGCTCATCACACTCATTCACCCCTCATATTCACCGATTTCTCTACCATTGGAGTATTAGTGGTAAATAACGAATAATACTTTAATGCTATTAAAAACTACCATTCCTATGTTGTTAAGACATAATAGTTCAACTGAATTTCTTTCGGTATATATTCAGATGTTTGCTCCTGTAAAGGTAAGTCAAGCCTATAATAGTCCGTTCCTTCACATTGGGCTTTGGTAATACTAGAATTTCCATTTGCATTAAATCTTCCCAAGCACACAAACCCTTTAGAGCTAATATACAGGGTGTAACGAAACTCTCTACACAAACTTTAGGATATTGTTCCTTAGGTGAAATGAAGCAAAAAACATAATACAACAAATGGTCTATCTCATTCCGTTTACTGTCTGTATATCAATATGTGTTTTTTACTATTTAAAATGTTTAAAACCAAATTACAAAGAAACTAATCGTTTTACGAAAAAATACCAAGAAAAATAATTGTTAGTGCTTTTAATAAGAATTAAAACGACACCTTTTTTTTAAACGAAACAATAAACAACAAAACTACAACGATTTTTTTGTAAAACTGTACAGACTCACTTGCACGTGTGGGACAAAAAAAGCTGTTGATTTATCATTTAGCTATTACCATTTATTAAGTTTTAAAAATGTAATCCTTTTGTTAATAGTTGAATAATAAATACTAATTTTTATAATCTGTCAAAATGTAGTTTTATTTTAAATATTTAAAAAGTACTACTTGTATAGTGTTACTACGTTATTATAAGCCGACAGCCCATTAATAATGAATTCCACTGTTGCTCTATGGGTCCATTCTAAACTTTACAGTGTCATACAACTATCGTAGTAAAATTGTTATTTATTATTTGATTTTCACAAATAAGGTGTCGTTTTAAATCTTATTAAAAGCGCTAACAATTATCTATTTTGGTATTTTTTCGTAAAACGATTAGTTTCTTTGTAATTTGGTTTTAACAATTTTAAATAGTAAAAAACACATATTGATATACAGACAGTAAACGGAATGAGATAGACCATTTGTTGTATCATGTTTTTTGCTTCATTTCACCAAAGGAACAATATCTTAAAGTTTGTGTAGAGAGTTTTGTTACACCCTGTATAGCATATATAATAATAATAATAATAATAAATAATAATAAAACTTTTATTGCATTATGACAATTATAAACCTTGTATTGCAAAAGTCATATTTTTTAATAATTTGCCATCCATTCTTACAATTCACCCTTTCAAACATACATATATTGACAGACACCCAAATTCCCACTCATCGCCAATTGAACCTCTTCAACTTCAATTGTGTTATTCATTTTCCCCCTCCTAGTTATGTGCAAAGAATTCGTCTATACTATAAAATGCTTGTTTTGAAAGAAACTTCTTGAGACGACTCTTGAACGCCTTGGGCGTTGTAGCACTTTTGATAAATTCTGGTAACTTGTTGACTATACGAACGCCCATCTGTGAAGGCAGGCGTTCATAGACTACCGTTCTATGACGACCAGTTCGGTAGTTGTCCCTGCCTCTAGTGTCGTATGTATGTATATCTCTGCCTCTTGTGATAGTAGTCTTGTACCTACCATATGTAGCAGTCTCAAGAATGTAGAGGCAAGGTAATGTTAATATATTTAACTCTTTGAATTTTGGCCTGCACGACTCTCTGAAATTCATTTTTAGGATGATTCTAACTGCCATTTTTTGAATTCTAAATATTCTGTCAAAGTTAGTGTTGGAACATCTTCCCCATAGCACTAATCCATAGGTAATGTGAGGGTAGATCAACCCGTAATAAGCCGTCATCAGTAACTGAGTTGGGCAGAATTTAGCTAAATTTCTCAAAGCATAAATGCCTGATGATAACCTTTTACACAAATTTTCGACGTGGACATTCCAAGTCAGCCCTCGATCTAGGTGCATTCCAAGGAATTTAGTTGAATTTTTGTCTTTAATTTCAGTTTCATTTATTATGACCGTCGGACCTCCTTCCGAGTCCGACGCCCGCAAACAAAACTGCATACATGCTGATTTTTCTGGATTGATATTAAGATTGAGTTGTTGGAAGTGCTGAATGCAATTATTTATTTCAACAAAAGCCCGCACTTCCAATTGCTCATTTGAATTTTCTGAGAAAGAGACAGTCGTGTCATCAGCGTACTGCACGAGTGACCCATGCTGCAGTGATGAACCAATTTCGTTTACATATATCAAAAATAGGAGGGGGCTAAGAATTGATCCCTGTGGGACTCCATACTTTAGGTTTTTAGATCCGGACCGTACTTCATATATTTGAACAATTTGTGATCTATTTTTAAGATATGACTCAAGCCACTCGAGTGGAATTCCGCGGATTCCGTGACTATGCATTTTCTTAAGAAGAATTGTGTGGTCAACACAGTCAAAGGCCTTGGAGAGGTCCAGAAACACACTAAGTGTGGCCTTTCTACTCTCCAAGCTCTCTATAATTTTCTCAACCAAATTCACGACTGCATCGATTGTTGATCGACCCTTTCTGAATCCAAATTGATCCTTCGAAATGAGATTGTATTTTTCTAAGAAGCTTACCATACGGGATAAGTATAGCTTCTCAAAGACTTTACTTATTACTGGCAAAATTGAAACAGGCCGGTAATTTTGAATTGATGCTGGATCCCCTTTTTTGAAAATTGGTGTCACCTTTGCAGTTTTTAATATGGAAGGAAAATTTCCTGTTGAAAAAGAGAGATTTATCAGATGTTCCAGAGGTTTATAAATATGGGTTGAGCATTTTTTTAGAAGCCATGTAGACATGAAATTCACATCACTTGACTTTTTAGGTGCCAGTTCTCTAATTACTTTCTCAATCTCCTGTTCCGTAACTGGGGCCAATACCATAGAGGCTGCTGGACTCCGTCTTAAGGGGACAGGAGTCTGGCCTCGCTGTAAGTATATAGCTAGGAGACAGTTGTAATGTTGGTGAGTAAAATCTTTTTTACCTGACTGTTTTTATTTTAGTTTATGTTTTAAATGTCCAATATGTTGTTAACCAGATTTAAACTTTTCGCTCCATAATTAAATATTATGCTTAATAGTATTATTAAATTCGTATAGGCATTATAGTATTGTGTTTTATTTATTGTTGTGCTAATTATTTTCATGAAATAAAATATTTATTTATAGTTAGTGGATGAACTAGTCTTTGCATATACTTTATGGAACAACTCCATCTTATGTGGGTGGCCTCAGCTTTCTCTATGGGAACCAGAATACTCCCTCCCCCATAAGAATAGGGAAGGTAGTTGGGATTTTATAATTTGTTATCTTTCTTCTTGTTCATTTGTTGATTTAGTGAAACATAAACATGGGTATTTTACTATCTATAAATGGCTTTATAATTTTTTTGAAAATAATAAACTTATACATCTAATATATGAAGTGACAACATTAGTTTGCATCCCATTAGGAAAAAGTTATTGTTTACCATGTAATCAAATCATATATTTTATTTATATGATCCATATTTTTGATGTGTATGATGTTTTATGATATGTAGTTTTTTAATCAGGCCTATTCATGATTTGCTCAATATACAATAATAATTGTAGTACCTACAAGTAAAAAGAACTTATCGGACAATCTATATGAAAAAAGAGTATTTCATTGTAAATGTAAAAAATTAATATTTTAATCAGTTATCATAGGCTTAACCACGTTAGATCATTATAATTCATTGACTTGGCCCTTAAGTTATAATCATAGATTGTCTATTGCACTATTATATATAGTATAAATTTGTTTCAGAATCAACTTTTGCCATTAGGTCCAAATTGGACAATTAACTGTGTTTATTTCGTTTATAAGAGATATTATCATATTGTACATTAAAATTTTAGCATAATCAAACAGAAAGCAGTTTTAGTATTATATTTAAATAATGTTTACCCATATTACCTCAGAGCTCATCAATCTTTCTGAACATTAATTTAAAAAAAAACACTTTGTTTAATGTTTTAGTTGCCTACAATGATTGTATTATCTTTTACACAGGTCAGAATGTACATTTTATCAAAAAAGTGTCTGCCTTTAAAAATAATAATTCTGAATTAATTTTTGCAACATAAAACCTACTAAACTGCAACTAAAAGTTTTTATGTTTAAAAAGCTTGTAATAGGGGTAGAATTATGAAATCCAGGAAAACAAATATGAATGTTTTAGGAAAACTGCAATGATATTTTAAGTTTATAAATAAACGGATTAATTTTAATTCTGAGATAACTTCCCTCTGTGTATGTGTAGCAAATTAAGTTTAATTTTAGAATGAAACAACTAATTGCAACTGATCAATTATATTTAAACTTTCACCATGTTGGCAGTTTCAACCAAGTCGTTATGATTATCTTAACTGTTATAAGTATTAACATAAGAAAATTTATGTTTAAACTCAGTTTTTATATCACAGTTGACTTCTTGAAAAGTGAAAAATAATAATTGAAGGTGATATAAGTTCGTATAGGCTCCATGATATATTAGTATTGAATAAATGGGACGGTATTTTGTTAGTTTGTACAGTAATTATAACTCTCTCTTAAAAAAAGATTTGTAATCCTAATAGTGTAATTTTTTGTACTATTAGCTGTAGTTGTTTTTGTAGATGCAATATTATAATATATTTGTGAATCCCTCCGGTTTGAAGCAAACTTTTTGTATGTTTTTACTTATGCTGTAATAAATTGCAGTCGTGTGACATTAACTTATTTCTTGTAAACTAACGGCTTTGAATATAATGGGATCATGGACTATGAGTCAATTTGGTTAGATAATTTTATTTCATGAAAACCTTAATAATCTAAAAACAACTTTAATGTTGCTAGAAAGTAATAGCATAAATTTTTTTGTATAAGGGCTATTAAATATGTGGTAACACTACCCTCGATGAAAATATATCTTTATAAGTATATTTACGCATCGTTATTTAGTTTTCCCAGATATATATAAGTAAATAGTTTCTACGGTTGGTACAGAGGTAATGCTGGAACAAATTGAATTGGGAGCTATGGAGAGAAACATTATTGAATATTCACCTCGCGTTCTGTATTCAATAGCACGACTCTTTTTTTACATAGTATCAATGTATAAATTGTATGAATGTATGAAATATAATGTAGTTGCAATAATTTTTTATTTTCCAATTTTATTCATTTATTAACGTTCCAAATAATATAACATCTGTGCTTTTATAACACCAGAAATCAGATCACACAATAATTAAGTAATTATACAGGTTGTCCCAAAATTAAAGTGCCAATCTTCGAAAAATGGTTATACAGGTCAAAATGGAGATAAAAATAAAGAATAAAATTTCTACCAAACACCTCATTTACCAGATATCCACCATATTGTTTTTGCTACAGATGAATTTTTATTTCCTAGTTGGCTCAACCTATCTATATTAAACTCGCTATGCACAGTAAAATAACAAGTACCTATTCTGAAAAAAAAACTTGACCCAATTTTAAATTTTGAATAGCGGCCATTTAAATTTTTAAAAGGAATTGTTAGGAAAACGGCCAAAAATACAAAAGATTACTAAGAACATATTTCTTAGAAACTTTTATTAACAATCTGTAAGTATAAAAAAATTAGAATCAAACAAAGAGTAACCAAAACACATTGACATTTGTGTTTAGAGGCAGTAAAAAGGCATTTGTTTTTAGCTTTGTTGCTGCCTCTCAACTTAAATGTAAATTGTATATTATTTTTTTATACTGAGAGATCGGTAATGAAATTTCCTAAAAACGTATTCTTAGTAATCTTTTGTATGATTTTCGTTTTCAGGCTAGTTCTGTTTTAAAATTTAAAATGCCCAAAATTTTTGAATTTAAAATTGGAGCAAATAAAATTTCTTTTAAAGGTTAGGTATTTATTATCTTATTACGAGTTTAACAAAGATTAAGTTAGTTAAGGCAACTGTCAAGGGAAGTTCACAAAGGGTATGTGGTAGACGAGGTGTTTTTTGTTTTTTTTTTTTGTTTTTTTTTATGTAGGCCGATGCTTTATTTTCTCTTTATGAAAACCTATACAACAATTTCCCGAAGTTTAACACCTAACATTTTCGACACCTTGTATATGACACAAAGTGTGATATCTCAACACTTATTTAACAAAAATATATAACAAAGTACCATCAATTGCTTTCCCTTAGTAAAATTATATAATTTAGTTTTTATTTAATTAAGGAAGGAAATCACTTTTTGGAAAATTAATAAACTTACAGAACACTGTTTAAATATTATATTTATGTTCAGCTCTGCGTATATTACCAGTCTGTTTAGCTATTTCAAATTAGCTAACTTAACTATCTTGATTGTTTTCCCATAGGTCCATATGATGTAACCCAATATGTTGGGTGAGGGTTGGTCATCATTAGTCTAATGTACCTATGGGATGATCGTATCACGGTTAGTGTTATATTTAATGTTAATGTAATAAATCTTGCGTATAATTGAGGAGTTGCCATACATTTATTTACAATTTCAGGAATTTACTTACAGAAGTTTAACATCGAAATTTCGTTATGTGTTAAGCGTTCGCGAATAAAGTTTACATTTTTCAAAATAATATGACATTTGTTGTACTGACTTTTTGGAATTGTTATACCTACATCGTGTGTTATTTTAAGTGAACCTATCCAGACTTGAAATGCGAAATTTAAAGACAAAATCTTAGATACTAAAATTATAGTATTTGGTTTACAACAAATAGATGACTCAGGTTAATCTGATCCTCATATTTTAGCGCTTTCACTCCATAAATTATATATTCTTAGAAAGAGATTTACAGAATATAACGCTAGTATAACTCTAAATAGAACTTCATGATTCGAGGGAATCAAGGTAAATCGAATAAACCCTCCTCACTTGACTTCTAGACGAATAAAAGGTACAAATTGAACTGGAATTAATGCAATTTTCAAGTTAAATTGCAAAACTCACCTCGACTAACTAATAGACCTATAGAATATGCGAATAGAAGCGGATATATAATTTACAAACTAGTGGAGCTCCTGATAAAAATTAGCAGCAAGTAGTTCCTCGCCAAGGTGACGAACACTCAGGACTACATCTACCCACACTACATACACGTACACTGGTATTGATCTACCATCCCACCCTTAGACGAATACGAGTGAACATCCCGTAAGGGAGGAGGAGGGGGGGGGAGAGAGAGAGAGAGAGAGAGAGAGAGAGAGAGAGAGAGAGAGAGAGAGAGAGAGAGAGAGAGAGAGAGAGAGAGAGAGAGAGAGAGAGAGAGAGAGAGAGAGAGAGAGAGAGAGAGAGAGAGAGAGAGAGAGAGAGAGAGAGAGAGAGAGAGAGAGAGAGAGAGAGAGAGAGAGAGAGAGAGAGAGAGAGAGAGAGAGAGAGAGAGAGAGAGAGAGAGAGAGAGAGAGAGAAGCTCATAGGCTAACACGTAACTATGCTCCCAACCAACTACCTAACGTATAACATAATGCGCTTCTCCAACCCAAAAGGCCAGTGCCCATGACCGGAGGGTTCCGACGTTATCGCAAGATGCATCGAGCGTGGCTGTCCCTTGGTTGGGTGGCCTTCCGAAGATCCCGTCCTTGAAAGCAAGCCGCCAGCCCGGTCACTGGTGGTGGTTTGGAAGTCACCCTTAAGCCGTTGATCCCCCTTAGGGTCAAGTGTTAGAGACTTCTTAGCCCTAACAATGTCTTGAAAAATAAGACGCTCTTTAACTTTTAAGTAGCCACGAATTTATGAGCCTTTCCTCTCAACCCAACATACAACAAGATACCGATAACTCACTAATCTACAAAATGTGTACACGACTTAATGCAACCACTTAAAAATTTTACGTATCGTGAACCCGAATGTCACCTATCCCTCACAGACCTATTGCTATTATTGATGATTACAGATAAGCCACTGAGATTGTTACCTACCGAAAGAACTCTTTCGAGAGAGATGGACTGAGTAGTGAAATACCAATGCATGTGAATCGGTGGGTGGGTTAGTACAGCAGTATTTTTACAGTTGGGCGGGTGGATTAATACTAATTTCTGTGTATTATTTGTTGGTGGGTCAATATTAAAATTAAATCTCACTTGTACGTATGTGCGTAGATATGTTCGAAGAGTTTTATTAAATGATAAGTACTAGGAAAAATTATTTTTGGCAAGCCAAAATTGTAAACTACACAAATAACCTAACAATAAGGATAATCATTCTATCCTAGACACGTTATTCAATTCAATTCGTTGAAAAGTATGTTCATCTTTCTAACTTTTACATTCAAAGCGAAATTTCATTTTTACATTTTTTATCACCAACAAAAGGAAGTGGAATTTTGCAAACTCTTTAGAAGGAAACCTCATTAGTATTAATTAGTTTAATTCTGGTTTTCTCGGTTGTTTCGCATGGCAAGACTTAAAAGGTAAGACCTCATTATGTTTCTGGTAATTAAGGTTCTTTTTCCACCATGGCATATAAAACAATAGCGTGAGTTTGGATCGCAACGATGTTTTTAATAACTGTTAGAGGGATAGTTTGTTTATAGAAACTAATTTGTAGCCTTTAAACATACTATTTGTATTTTCCTATTGAAGAGGTGTTTAAACTAAAATAATTTTAAAACTCTCAGTATGTGTAATGGACATAATTTTTTTAATG
Organism: Stictocephala bisonia; assembly: GCA_035578905.1. NCBI lineage: Eukaryota > Metazoa > Arthropoda > Insecta > Hemiptera > Membracidae > Stictocephala > Stictocephala bisonia. The sequence continues at coordinate 11,190 of JAQJVL010003804.1, read as the reverse complement.
AGGTCTTTCGCCTATAGGCCTAAGATAGGCTTGTTTGGACTTAAAATATTGTTTGATTTTTGAAGGTGTCAAATACTATTTTATAGGTGAAGATACCTTGTAGATAGATACTCACAAGAATAAAATATTTTAAGTAACATACTGAGAAATATTCAATTTACCACGGTGATCAAATAAAATAAAAAAATTAAATCACTTAGACCACAACTAATATTTAGTGGTGATTTTACACATCTCAATATTACTTCATAACGTTTATATTTCAGAAGATGTTACAAACGTATTTTAGGAAATTCGTAAAATATTTGTTATGAATATAAACTAATTTAAACAATAAAACATTCAATTTATTTTAAAGTAGTTCTAAACATTATATTTCAACTTATGCATTTTCAATTTTAACCTTACATATAATTTAATGTAATATAATTGACACACAAACCCTCAAGTCTCACCGGTAGTTAAAAATATTATATCAATGAAGTTTTCGCAATACATACATACATTTATTATAAACATTTGATTTCTCTCCTAAGGATCTTTGATTTTTGGAAGAAGATAAATTTTAACTAAGACTTTTTTACCGATCCTACTAAAATCATATAAGGGTAAATTAGTGTTTTTACGTCCTACGTTTGAATTTATTTACTACCGTATTTTAAAGTTTCGTTTGGTCTAACCTAATTTTACCTTACCTTACCTAACCTAACCTTACCTTACCTAACCTAACCTAACCTAACCTAACCTAATCGGTCCCAACTAGTTTAAGAGAGATTTATTGTTTATGAGAAAATACAGAGACTAAAAGACGTGCAATAATCTCTGATGCACCTTTAGTAGCTTGCATCGGCCTCTACTACTACAAACTCTACTAGCTAAGACTCGAAATCGGATTACCTTTGATAATTTTCGTTGTTTACTTCGATTTGATACGCTAGCAACATAATTTGGAATAGTGAAAAATGAATGTTGAATAGTTTATAGTGCAGTTATACCCATATACAGTTGTTTTATACTATTTTCTTTAATATATAATAAAGTTTCAAAAATTAATAAATGCAATAATTCCAATAAATGTTTCATTTTTGTTAAATTTTACACCTACGATATGGTCATTCTCAGACATTAAGAAAAATTAATATAATCAAGTTTCTACAAACCTGAAAAAAACTTATAGACTTGTAAATTGTTATTTGACATATGTTTTCACATTAAAACACACTAAAGAAATATACTTTCTGGTAAATACAAGCTGACAGTGGTTGTAATATAATTTTCACTCAAAATTAATTAATTTTACTAGTTTTTTTTTCTATTTAAAAAATCAGTTATACTTTGACGTGTTGAACGTTTTTGAAACCTCGTCTATTCTCCTATATCCGAGACGGAAGAGACTCCTACACCCGTCAGAACCCCAGCAACACGCTAGTACAACCAACCCCGGAAACAACGGGCCGGTCACTTCTCCCATGCCCAATGTATGCTAGCATAACGTTTTTGAATCGAAAAATATGCACGATTGTTTAGTATGTATGTTCTGATTGAAGAACGTAAATTAAAAAGTGTTATTTAAATATTGAACGATAATGGAATGATAAATATTGTATTTCAAGTACGTAGTTTTACCTTCATATTTACCTTAACTCACACATATTTAGATAGTATTATTTAAAGTAAGAGAAAGACTATTGAATCATAACGTCAAAGTGTTTACTTTCATCAATAACGAAGTAAGGACAGATAAAGTATTATCAAAACTTGTGAAAAATTAACCGTTACTGTAATTTCAGATCAGTCATAAGAATAACCCCTATAGAACCTTTGGATCTTTAAATTGTATTAGACTATTTATATTGTTTATTTTAAAAATAATATGTTTGTAAAAAGTTGTATGTATATACATTTAATAATTTATTTTTGATTTTAAGCCATTGACATTATCAAATACTGTTTCACAGACCGGACACTAACACAGTATATAGTTTATATATAATATATTTTACCATAACTACTTTATTCTGTATATATTTATACAAACAAGCTCTAGCAACCGTATGACAAAATATAACAGCTATAAGCAATGTAAGCTAGTAATAACTTGATGCTTGAGAGATTGTAATGCTTTTTGGCAAAATAATAATTGACAATGACAACTAATGGTGACTTATGAACCTAGATTTATTATTACTAAATGTTTATTATAGCTAATAAAATAGCAGAAAATATTTGTCGTACGGTATCTTTACGGTTTTCTTATATATTAGGCATTTGTCAATTTTTCTTTTTACTTAATATGTTTTTCTCTCTTTAAATGGATATGATTATATATTATGTATTTACTAAAACTTTTACAAAATCTATGTCATGAAAAAAAATAAATAAATGAAAAAATTATCCTTGTAGGTCTTGATATTTAGGATTAATGGTTCATTATGATTAATGAGTATATTTAATGACCTTAATTTAATAAAAATGACATCATATACGATATTCAAGGAAAATTGCAACCAAACCGGATACCTACGACAATTTCCCTTCCAAAGATTGTTCATTTAAAGAACTTTAGATGTCCATTTAAAGAAGTGTGTTTTCAAACTGAACATAAAAATAAAGTGCAAAATAATGAAAGTTTTAACAAGTTTATATTTGTTTGTTTTTTTGATAAATCAAATACCGTTTAAATAATTGTATAGTACAAATTGTTGTAAGTTTAACAAATATTAATAATCATATATGATCCGTAGTAAATACTTCATATATTATTACGTAAATGAAAAAGTGAAAATAATATTTTCGTGTAAGTCTGTTGCAATATTCTAAAGCCAAGGTAACATGCAGCCAGAACAAACACAATATTTCCCTGGGGAACGTTCTAGGAAACAAACATCTTGAGTCAAGGGAACCGTGGTATCACCACATACACTTTCTAAGTTGTTGTTTCCTGTATGTTTTGTATATTTATAAATATAATATTACATAACCACAATAACATTTAAGATACGTAACAATATCTTAAAAAACACATTTGTCTATCAGTGTATTGCTCACTATGATACTTTATCACAGATATGAAGAGTTGAATTGATAGTACACAGAATCCTATAGTCAAATAAATAAAGTGGTATATGCACATAATTGTAATAATGTCACATAATGTCACAATGATTGTAAATTATTATTAATTATTATTAAGAAATTGGACTATTATTTATTACATTACCATTTCAGTCCCCACGATGTTTTATGGGCAATTCTACCATAAAATACGTCAAGAATTTCCACTTAATGTATTTTTCAACTTATTTTAGAACAAAATTTAACAGCACCTGTTAAAAAGTTTCAAATTTAATCTGCACATAACTTTACCAGGCAAATTTAAGGCTATGAATCCCCCACTAATGATTGACTTGGGATCAAACAGCTTAAAAGTGACTTCATAACAATCTCCAGTGACCAGCCAGACAGTGTACAAGGATGGGATCGCTCGACGTTCACCCATCCAAGGAACAGCCTCGCTAGGTGTTGCTCGGTGCCTTTACCATGCGATAACGTCGGAACCGTCCAGTCGAGGCCATTGTTTATACACATCAGTTATGAAGTAATCGAAACGCAATTACAGTAATATTTACAAAAAACTGTAAGTTAATAACGAAAATCTGGGAGCTCATATTAGGCAACGAGAAAGGTTCTGCCTCTTAAAATCCACAAATAAAGACAGGAACACTAATTGACATAATAATGTATTTATATGTGACAAAATGTAAAGGATATTGATAGAAATTTTTCGAATATATCTTTTTGTTATGAATCCTAAAATTAACCAAGTTACATCAGAAACTCTTAATCATAAAAGCAATACTCAGAGAGTAAAGATTAATTAGTTAATTGAGCCCTTTGAAAACAGCCTTTACTGCGGTTTTCACTATACTGGTATCACCAGTTAGCTAAATTGAAGGGTTTGGCAACACTTACTAACCCTAATGTTAGATCAGGAAACTCCTCAGTAGAAAATAAATAAAGTACGTAGCAAGTATAAAGTAATTATTTTATCGAGCACTTATAATTAATTCTCACTGCTGTTTATAGTATAAGATAAGTTTTCTTATAAATTTGAGTATTATAAAAATTAACATCGTCAATGATTTTGTATAGAGATACACTAATGATACAAACAGCTAGGATCATCCTAACAAATAGTTTTCTTAATAAATGTATTAGGTACATTGAAATAGCAATTTTACACAGTTGTGAATATCAGTGTTGTTTTAAGACTCTAGATGAAGGAGTAGAAAGAGCTTATACAAGTTTTGAATAAATAAATATTATGTGTATATACAGAAAACAATTAATTGTGGTTTTATGATAATGGGGGTTATTTTTTAGGTAAAATTAAATTATATTTAAGCCAGAAAGCAGTATACTAATGTTACTTATAAAGTTAAATATTCCTTGAAAAGTCGTATTTTCATGATTTCGATAAACTCACTTGATAAGATTAATATTGTATAACCAATTTAGTTTATTTTTATGTTTATTATTTTTCTTGTAATATGTGATAGTTGTAAGTAGTATCTTTCATTTTTTATTTAATAGTATTAAGATAGTTTTGTACAAATCGATTCGTTATTTTAAAGGTTAAAATAAATTATGTCGTAAAGGCAAGCTTGTTTGTGAGGGCTCGGAAGGAAGTATAACAATGAAGGACGCCTTGCTTTGTTTCACGTCTGGAAAACAGTTCCATTTCTGAGTGAAAATGGCAGACCTAAAACAACTGTTTTCACAGCTGAATAATTACTAGAGTGGCTGCTTTTGACAGAACGGTCGATGGTTTAGAATTGCGCTAGACTTTTATCATTATATATACTGATGTAAGACAAAGACTAAAACATTAATCGAAGGGTGTCAAAACAATTGTGAATATAACAATTACTATACCTATTTAGCAAAATAGAATGTATATCCTTAAGCATTTTCCTTGAGACATAATATATCTTATAGTGCCTACCAGCTGTCTGATGACAAACTCTCATTTTTTTACAAAGTTTTCTACCAGTTCTACATAATATTGTGCCTTAGCGTGATTAACACATGGCAGGTTTCTTGTTATAAGTTCTCAAACGCTTTGTTACTGTTTTCTCTGGGGAATTTTAAGTTTGTTTTATACGCCAATTTCCCAAAGACCTTTAAATGAAAAACAAATTTATAACATAATACACATTAATATTTTACAATTGTTCTACTGATCAAAACAATTCTATTTACAATTATTAATCCAGCAAATCAGCTGGCTCCAATTTTTTTCAGTTTTAATCTATGTCTTTTGGAGTAATAACATCATAGGGAAATCGTTCCACCGCTGAGCTGCCTTACTTCATAAATGCAACTAACCTCCATCTTCAAGCATTAAACTTCCACAATGGTGTTTAGTTATAAGAAACTGTAAATGTCTGTTTGTTGTTTACATTATTTATAATTGTATTTGATTCGTTAGTGTTTATCAAATTAACTGCTGCTAATGACGTAGTTGTTGGCGCTTAGTACTGTGACACCAGCCCTCACCCTAATATCTTCCTAGTTGCCATGATAACATTTGAAGGATTAAACAATGGGGGAAGAGTGGTTCTCCCTCATAGTTCAACCACTCAATCTATCGCACAGGGGTATTCGGTTTGTGACTTTTTAAGTAACCTATGTATAGTATAAAAAGGATTCCATATTTGAATTTTATTGATTTTTATGACTTACATATGTCAGAGCAAATTTAAAAAAAGTTTTAATTTATTTAGTGTTTGTTACAAATTTGTATATAAATAATTAATAAAATTGTTATTATTGTCATGGGAAATAATTAATCCCAACAAATAAGTGAATCTAAGCATGAGATAATATTTTGTGACAAAATCCAGTTTCTAAGCCGTCTCCGTACAAACCCAATTTGTCATTCTCGGTTGACACAAATATCATCTTACGTAAGTTTCTTTGCTTGTCTCTTCTAGTTTACAAACATTTTAAACGCTAGATTTAATTATTTGTCCTCAAAAACCCTTTCTAATGTCAATGTTTACCTTTAAGTTAGTTTAGCTGGATTTTCTATTTCTTCATATTTTAATAAAATTACAAATAATTTTATTGTATAATGTTATGAAAGAGAATAATATAGTGTTAATTTTAAGTGGAAAATTCGTAAGAGTTAAAAAAAGTTTGAGTATTTCCTAAAGGCTAACCTTAATACAAAAAAAGCTATTTAAATCGTTTTTTTTTAACTTGCAGATATACATTCGTAGACATCTAAATAGTTTTTTTTTTCAATACAGCAGAAAATTTGGTATTTTAAGATATATCCTGTCTGAAAAAAGAAGATATTATTTTACCTGGAAACCTAAAAAACAGTGCTTGTTGTCTCGTACACGTTGGTCAAGAACCACTTTGTCTCACAAGAAGTGATTTATTACCCACAGAAACGTCACTTGGCTGTCGTGAACACTGACTTACTTGTGTGACAGATTGGTGACGTTTATCTCCACTTAAGTGTGTCATATTTCAAGTACATAGTTTTATCTTCATAATTATCACGACTCACACATATTTGGATAATATTATTTAAGTTATGATAGTGACGATTTATACATATCGTCAAAGTTTTTACAGTGCTTTTATGTACATCCCTTTCTACCACCAACACGAACACATTATGACTCTCGAAGAGTCCACATCGATGGCAACCACTTAGCGTGTCAATACTGAGAACAGAGTTTACATTTAATCTCCTCTTCTTAGACTCAAGGTAGCTAGGTCACAGAACTACGTTATGAAATACAGTACTTAAATGTTCAAATAACACTGATCAATAATTTAAAATTTTACAGTTTTCCAGTTCAGTTAATGAAGTACATAGATTGAAATCAATATTGTGTTCTTAACAAACTTATAATAATTTTTCATCTTTATTTAAACCAAATAAGAGACGTCAAAATACTGTCTTTTCTAATATAATATTTTTTTTTAGTATAATTGTTTTTGTAAATTTTAGAATTTAAAATTTGTTGCTCGTTGTTTTTGTTTATTTGTTATTCTAAAGATGTTATTATGTTGTTTCTATGTATATCTAAGAGTATAATGTTATATTTATCCCACTGTTTAATTTGTTGTATATTTAAAATTATTATGTACTGTTATCTGATTAATTGTTATGCCCTAGGACACCCCTGTATGGTTCGCGTGCTAACTCGCTACGCTAGTAAAGGAAGCTCGGCCTGCGGCCTCACCTGGGAACTCTAGTGTTAGCCGTTTTGTGGAACTCAGCTTGCGGACTCGTGGGGGGACCTCGAACTTCGGCCTTGCCATTACGCTCTGCTAAAAGCATTTTTGTTTTTTTAACTTGGCCTACGGCCGCACGGGGGAAATTGCAGCCTGCAGCCATTCTAGACACTCTGCTACAGTCCTATTTGTGGATCTCGGATTGTCGCCTCACGAGGAAGATCGGCCTACTACTCGCTGGGATTGTTAACCAGTATGACCATTAACTTTGGTATTTGGGACAGTGGAGCCCTTAAAATAGGATTTTCTAAAACCCGATGGTAAATTAGTATTTAAGAGAAGAATGCCTTTAATTTTATAACCCACTTGGGTGTATTAGTTAAACAATACCCAATTTTGGGTTTTGTGGCATAATTTTTATTTAGGTGGTGGGAAGGGGGGGTAGAGCCCTTAAACACTCTCTTTTCCAAAATATGATTGTATGTGATTTATAAGATAAATACCTATAATTTGATACCCCACTTGGGTGTTTTATTTAAGTATTACTCTTTTTTGATTTGAGGGGATTTGTTGTGTGTTTTTGGGACACATACCCATTATTTGTTGCCTTTTTCAAAAGTTGATGGCATATTTGGATTCAGGATTAAAATATATTTAAATGGATACACCACTTGAGTAGATAACATCAATATTCAAACAGTTTTAATTTTCAAAAATGTCAGTTTGTGTGGGCCCGATACCCCATATTTATTAATTTTTAAGCTGAAATTCTTATATAAGGTGCGCGTTTCCTACGGGTCTAGAAGGTTTGAAAATGTTACTCAAGGGTTTCCTCAATTTTCGTCATGAAAACTACTTTTTTGTGATTTTCCCATGAGAAATACATTTGGGCAGTTTTAAGGTAAAGAAGGGCCGCCATCTTGTTTATGAATAAAAAAGTAATCTTTTGTGTAATTTCCTGGAGGTTTCAGACCGAAATCTTAAATTCAAGTATACACTTTATGGGGGTAGGACGCCGGTAAGTTCCTCAACATTTAATGTAAGTGAGTAAGTGAGTGAGTCATTACATCCATCTTTATAGTCTATAGATAAACTAAGGGTAAATAAAGTATTACCAAAACTTGTGCAAAATAACTATTTGTGTAACTGCAATTTAGGAATTTTTTATTATTACTATATTGATGAAATTGTTTATTTTAAGTGTAATATGTTTTTATAAAACTATTCTGGATATAGATTTTCATGAGTCTTAAAAATGTATTATTGGAGTTTGTAATCAAGTAATTTTCTTTGCCGTTTCACAGTAACAACTTTCCAAACATCATTGTGTTGTATATGCAAATAATACCTGATAAAAGTTAATATTATGACTGTACCCTGTATATATATATTTTTGTTTCAAAGAAACTATATATTTTTCACCTTAAACTGCTATTAGTTGTGTAAAAGTTCGATATTTGTGGCTAAATGAATATGTGTTGAAACACTAACGAACGCAGATCGATGTATTTATTAAGATTGGTTTTAAACCAAAATCGGGTTTAAGAGGTTTTTACGATAAACTTCAACAGTTTCATTTTATTTCTAGATATTTAGTATCAATGGTTCATTCTGATGAAGTATTTTATTCTTATTTTTTATATTTTTTGTTTTTAATTTTTTTATGTAAGACCTTATATGCGATTGTAAAGAAACAATGAAATTAAACTGGTTATATTTGATATTTTGATTTTAAAAGAGGTATGTTCAAATCAAGAAATATCTTATAAATTTAAAATAAAATAAAGTACAAGATATTGTTGCTAATAATTAATCATTGTCTTCTTTTATATATAAGTTTGTATAATTCTATTTATTTTAAAATAATTTATAATACGTTTTCTTATCATTTCTAAAAAATAATTATGTAATACAATGAAGGAAATCATATGTATAAAAAAATGTGAAAATGGTGCACCTAAATTTATATATAAATATATATATATTTTTTTTATTTAAGTTTGTAGCAATATTCCAAAGCCAAGGTAACATGTAGCTAGAACAACGGTATATTTCCCTGGGGAACGTTCTCGGGAACAAACACCTTGAGTCGAGGGAATTGTGGTTCTTCCACACACACGTTGTTGTTTCTGGTGTACTTTGTAAAAAATATAAATATCACCAACTAACTACAAGACTTAAAACACGTAATCTTATAACACACGTTTAGCTATATTAAAAGTCGATCATTTATTGATTTATGGCCTTTTTCCCTACTATACAGCATATATTTTGTAAGATTTGTTATTGGTTTTAGAAAATGTTTTAAATAAATCCATCTATAAATTTATTTTGCTGTCTGCACCTTTAGCAAAAACTATACAATAATATGAAATAATTTCTATCTTGTACAAATAAAATTATGTTTTAAAATATTTGTTTAGTTTTAATTGAAGTACAATAATATTTTCTTCAGCTCAGCGCTGAGAAATGTGAACCAAAAAACGCTTTATTATTTAATTTAACTTTTGGATTATAAATGCAGGGCTCAATGCAGAGATTAGGTGACTTTAAATCAGTTTTCATATGAAGAGCAATCCGATTCTGGATGTTTAAGTTAGACTAAAACTGAAACCAATATTTTATTTTTAACTGAACAATCTTTTTTCTTTATTCTTAGTTTATCTTACAAAATTGTATATGAAAGTTGACTTTAATGAAAGCAGTTTATCATATTGTAAAATGTGGCCAATAGTAACTTTCACTATCAAGAACATAATTTAAATGTATTACTATTTGAAAAAGTTTATCTTACACATAAGTTAAGGAGAATGCCATTATTTTAAGCCTAAAGAAAATTTGTATGGTTTTAATTAGATACTAGTGGTGGCGACCTTATTAGAAACTATACACCCTTCATGCATCTCATACAAATTATTTGCAGTAGTAATGAAATAAAATAAAATTTACACTATCGTAAAAATTATGTAACAATTGGTGAGGTAAGGACTAAAACGTCCTCTCTTGCACCTTAACAAACAGTATTGGTTCAGTGGTTAAGGCAACTTACTTTGAAGGGGAAGTTTCGAACACTTAAATGAGCGAACGGTCGGTTTTTGACTCGTTAAGTTAATTTGAATTAAAGCCTTAAATACCCATGAAGGCTGGTAAGCGATTGCTAAATATATATTTTCAAAATGAGGAAATAATACATGTGTTTTTTTCTGCTGTAAATATGGTGTATATATATACTTGCCATGTTATTTAGTTTATCTGGTGTTCAAATATAGAAAATGAATAAACAGTTTTTTTACTCCATTAAATATACTCGCATATTACTCCATATGATATTTTTGAGCGAATTTAATTTCTTAATAGCTGCTTTAAAAATAAAAACAATGAAGGTAAATGGGAGGGCCAGTGGTCAAAAGGTCTAAGGTATCAAGGCTTTGCACCTGAGTTAGAGACAGCACAGGTTACAATCCTACGCTGTTCAAATATAGAAAATGAATAAACAGTTTTTTTACTCCATTAAATATACTCGCATATTACTCCATATGATATTTTTGAGCGAATTTAATTTCTTAATAGCTGCTTTAAAAATAAAAACAATGAAGGTAAATGGGAGGGCCAGTGGTCAAAAGGTCTAAGGTATCAAGACTTTGCACCTGAGTTAGAGACAGCACAGGTTACAATCCTACGCTTGACTGTTAGTTTTTATCAGTAATAACCTTGTATTATACTGGTTCTATCTTTAATCTATCTGATATGTTATCCAAACAAAACAATATTCTATGGAGAATGGACAGAGTTAGATTAAAGAAGATATCATCCTCTCTTAACAATTTGAAAGCTTAATAATTGGCTTATAAAGTAATCTACTTTTCAAAGCCAAGTTTTGTTTATGAGGACATTTAGATATTCCCTAAGAGCCGTAAGTCTAGGATGCCTTCA